>BQNB010158205.1:0-15058 GCA_026074375.1 Tanacetum coccineum
CCATTGGGTTTGATAAGTCCAAAGTGGAGTGTTACAACTGCCACAAAAGGGGACACTTTGCAAAGGAGTGCAGGGCTCCAAGGAACCAAGAAAATAAGAACAGGGAAAACACAAGAAGAAGTGTGCCAGTAGAGACAACTACTTCTAATGCTTTGATCTCATGTGATGGTCTTGGTGATTATGATTGGAGTGATCAAGCGGAAGAAGGTCCAACTAATTTTGCACTCATGGCTTACTCTTCTACAAGTTCTAACTCTTAGGTATCTACTGATTCAAACTGTTCATCATCTTGTTTAGAAAATGTTAAAATTCTTAAAGAACAAATTGAACAACTGTTAAAAGACTTAAGGACATCCAAGTTAAATGCTATTGATTATAAAACAGGTTTAGAGTCTATAGAAGCAAGACTTCTAGTGTATAAGAAAAATGAGTCTGTTTATAAGGAAAATATCAAGGTCTTAAAATGTGAGATTTATTTAAAAGAAGTAGCCATTACAGAGCTTAGAAGGAAGTTAGAATTGGCTCAAAAACAAAAATATGAAATTCAGCTAACAGTAGAAAAATTTGAGAATTCATCTAAAAACTTAAGCAAACTAATAGACTGTCAGATAGTTGATAAGTGCAAAACAGGTTTAGGGTATAATACTGTTCTACCTCCCTATACAGGAAACTTTATGCCTCCAAAATCTGATTTGTCATTCTTTGGTCTAGAAGAGTTTGTGAATTAACCTATAGTTAGTAAGCCTACTGTTAAGAAGCTTATAGTTAAGACTAGTGAAGCTAAGGATAGTGCAGATAAGCATAAGGTTGTTAGGAAGAATAATGGTGCTCCAATTATTAAGGAATGGGTGTCTGATACTGAGGATGAAGCTGAGTCAAAGCCTAAGATAGAGAAGATAACTATTAAACCTAGTTTTGCTAAAACAGAGTTTGTTAAATCTAAAGAGCAAGTAAAATCTCCTAGGAAAACAACTGTTAAACAAGGTGAGCAAAATAGGCAAAACAATTATGCTCCTAGAAGCAATCAAAGAAACTGGAATTACATGATGTCTTAAAAATTAGGAAGTAATTTTGAAATGATTAACAAAGCTTGCTATGTGTGTGGAAGTTTTGATCGTCTGCAATATGATTGTAATAACCATCAGAAATAGTTTAATAATAAAAAGATGGTAACACCAGTGTGGAACTATACTCAAAGAGTGAATCACTAAATTTTTTACAGAATGACTCACCCGAGTCCTAAAAGGAATATGGTTCTAAAAGTAATATTAATGAGGTCAGGACTAGTATCACTTACTACTGCTAAACCAGTTAATACTGCTCAACCCAGAACAATAGTGAATAGTGCAAGACCAATGACAAATGTTTTTAATAAAGCATATTCAACTATTATAAGGCCCATTAACAACAAAATAACAACTAAAAACAGTAATTTTAATCAAATGATTAATACTGTTAAGGGTAAAAATGTTAATACTGCTAAGCCAAAAGCAGTAGTTAATGCTGCTAGGCCAAAAGCAGTACTTAATGCTATTAAGGGAAACCATGTTAATGCTGTTAAGGCCTCAGCTTGTTGGGTTTAGAAACCAAAGACTAAAGTTATAGACCATGTTTCCAAACACAACAGTGCATCAACAAGATTTAAAAGATTTGATTATATTGATGCACAAGGAAGATCCAAGTCAGTGATGGCTTGGGTCCCCAAAAGAGATTGATTTTCTTACCTTATGTGCAGGGCAATCCACAACAAGATTTAGAGGAGAAAGGTGTGATTGACAGTGGATTCTAAAGGCACATGACAGGGAACATGTCCTATCTTACTAACTTTGAATAAATTGATGGAGTATATGTTGCCTTTGGAGGTGATTCCAAAGGAGGGAAAATCACAGGCAAAGGTACAATCAAAACTGGTAATTTAGATTTTGAAGATGTGTATTTTGTAAGAGAATTAAAGTTTAACCTCTTTAGTGTCTCACAAATGTATGATAAAAAGAATAGTGTTCTCATTTAATGACACTTGAATGTATTTTAATATCTCCAAACTTATTAATTTAACTGATAAAGTCAAGTTTACTTAAAGTTCCTATAAAGGACAATATGAATAAGTTGATTTAAAGAATATTTGTTACCTAAAGGAGGTCTAAATTGTTCTCTTGTGCAAAAGCCACATCTGATGGAGTCTAAACTTTGGCATAGGAGGCTTTGACCATAAAATTCAAAACAATAAATAAACTGGGTTACGGAAATCTTGTAATAAGGTTTACTTTAAATTTTGTTTGAAATAGTCCAAATCCTGTGTTGCTTGTCAAAAGGGAAAGCAACATGAGCTTCTTGTAAGTCCAAGAATAGTAAGTTCAATCATCCACACCTTTACATATGTCCACATGTGATTTGTTTGGTCTAACATTTGAAAAAAGCTTTAATGAAAAAGACGTATTGCTAGTCGTCACAGATGATCTATCAGTAGGTCAGTTGGGTTTTCTTTACTAGCTACAAGGATGAGACAGTTGTCATTCTTAAGTCCTATTATAAACTAAGTAGAAAATCTAATAGAATCAACAGGTTAAGGTTAATAGATGTGACAATGGACCCTGAGTTCAAGATAAGAGATGAATCAGTTTTTGTGAGAGAAAAGGTATTAAGAGAAGTAAAGTTAGTGTAGCTAGACCTTCTCACAAAATGGAGTATGCTAGAGGAAAAACAGAAACACTAAATGAGGCTGCTAGACAATGCTAGTTTGAATTCTTAACTAGACCTACTACTTTTTTTGGCTAACATGGATATACTGCTTGTATATGCAAAATAGGTATTAGTAACTAAGCCTCATAACTAATACCCCTTATGAAACTTTTTCTTGGTAAAGAAACCGGCTTTAGGCTTTAATGAACAACCATTTAGGTGTCCTTGTTACAATACTCAATACCATAGGATCACTTAGGGCAGTTTGCTGGTAAGCCTGATGAAGGGGATTCTTTAATTGGGTACGTCAATAAAATTAGTAAAAGCATTTAGAGTATTCAACAGTAGAACTAGAATAGTTGAAGAGAACAATGCGATGTCTGAGTCTAGGTGAGAATACACCTAATATTACTTGGGGGGGAGGAAGGGAACCAAATTGGGCTTTTGATATGATGCACTAACAAAGACAATAAATTACAAGCCAGTTGTTGCTGAAATTAGTCTAATGGTCAAAGCAGGTACAAAATCAATTGGATGATGCAGGAAAAAGCTAGAATGGATGACAGTACCTAGCAAAGATTACATACAACTACATTGGTAGACTGCTGATCCACCATCGTCTCAAAGTACAAAAAGAGTTTCTACTTGTTGCGGATTCAAACCTTTAAGGAGATTTCTATGATAATTGTATTCGTTGCAATTATTACCTATTATATAAAATTGTATTCAACCATTATATTGCAAACTTGTAAATTTCACTCAACCTTTGTGTTGATCCTTTTATCATGTTTGTCTCAGGTGATTAAGCTAATCTAAGTGTTGGAAACACAAAAAGTGTCGGTCACTTCCAAGTTGTAATAGGTCTTAGCTCGTAGATTGTGTCATGTTAAGTATAGAAGCTAATCCGGCCCAAGGCCCATAGGAAGCCCATCATAGCCCATGGGCCGGCCATCATGTAACTATATAAGCCCTCTCCTAGCCTTGGAGAGGGGTTGGTTGTTTTCATTTTTCCATTTTCCATATAGTAATAACATTTTAATCCATTCCATATACTTTCTCTCTCTAAACATCACAACCCACATCTCTCTCTCTTGTTCTTGGTAGATCATTAGATTACATGTTTCTTCATGCTTGCTTTTTATTACAAGAAGAACCCAAAAAGATAATTCATGCATTAAAGGATCCAAGCTGGATAGAGGCTATGTAGAAAGAGCTTCTACAATTCAAGTTACAAGAAGTTTGGACTTTAGTGGATTTACCAAATGGAAAAAGGGCTATTGGCACTAAATGGGTCTTTAGGAATAAAAAGGATGAAATAGGAATTAAGATTAAAAATAAAGCAAGATTGGTTGCTCAAGGGTACACACAAGAAGAAAGGATTGACTATGATGAAGTCTTTGCCCCTGTTGCAAGAATTAAAGCAATTAGGCTATTTTTAGCTTATGCCTCATTTAAAGACTTTGTGGTGTACCAAATGGATGTCAAGTGTGCTTTTCTTTATGGTAAGATTAAATAGGAAGTCTATGTTTGTCAACCATCAGGATTTGAAGATCCAGACTTCCTTGACAAAGTATACAAAGTAGAAAAGGCACTTTATGGACTGCATCAAGCTCCTAGAGCATGGTATGAAACCTTGTCAACATATCTGTTGGATAATGGGTTTCAAAGAGGGAAAATTGACAAGAATTTGTTTATTAGAAGGAACAAAGGTGATATTCTGTTAGTTCAAGTGTATGTAGATGATATCATTTTTGGCTCAACCAAGAAATCATTATGCACTAAGTTTAAGAAGATGACGCATAAGAAGTTTCAAATAAGTTCTATGGGTGAACTCACATTCTTCTTAGGACTGCAAGTAAAGTAGAAGGAAGATGGGATTTTTATCAGTTAAGATAAGTATGTGACTGAGATTTTGAAGAAATTTGGTTTTACTGATGTCAAGACAGCAAGCACACCTATAGAAACTTAGAAGCCTATACTTAAGGATGAAGATGGTGAAGAAGTGGATGTTCATATGTATAGGTCAATGATTGGTTCATTGATGTATCTTACTTCTTCAAGACCTGATATTATGTTTGCAGTGTGTGCCTGTGCAAGATACCAAGTCAACCCAAAAGTTTCACATCTTCATACTGTGAAAAGAATTTTTAGGTACTTAGAAGGTCAACCTAAATTGGGCCTTTAGTATCCAAAAGATTTACTGTTTAATTTGGTAGCATACACTAATAGTGATTATGCTGGAGCAAGCTTGGATAGAAAGTCCACAATAGGAGGTTGTCAATTCCTTGGGTGTAGATTGATTTCATGGCAGTACAAGAAGCAGACTGTGGTTGCTAATTCCACAACAGAAGCTGAGTATGTAGCTGCTTCAAGTTGCTGTGGTTAAGTGCTTTGGATTCAAAATCAATTGCTTGATTATGGGTATAACTTTATGCATACAAAGATCTATATTGATAATGAGAGTACTATATGCATAATTAAGAACCTTATTTTTCATTTAAAAACAAAGCACATTGAGATTCTACATCACTTTATCAGAGATTCCAATGAAAAGAAGCTAATTCAAATGATCAAGATTCATAATAACAAGAATGTTGCAGATTTTCTTACAAAAGCATTTGCTGTAAGTAGATTTCAATATCTGATTGCTAGTATTGGCATGCTCAATCTCTGAAGTCTTGATTAAGGGAAGGATATTTGGAATGGAATGAAAAAGCTGCTACGGATAAAATTAGAGTTAGTGCTCTTAACTTAAAAGTTTTTGCTGTTAAGTATAATTAGTGCTGCTAGTTATACTTTATACTACTAAGTTAATACTGTTAGTTATACTTAATACTGCTGGTATAATTAATACTATGAGAATTAAGAGAGTTGGTGATAATAAAAACAGATTGAGAGATGTGTGAAATAAAAACAAACAGAGTGATTTGGTGAGAAAAATAATTGAGAGATGTAGTGAGCTAAAAAAAAAGAGATGTGTGAAATAAAAACGGACAGAATGATTTGGTGAGAAAAAGAATTGAGAGATGTGGTGAGTTGAAAAACAGAAAGAGAGCTACGTAAAAACAGAAAGAGAGAAATGTGAGCAAAAAGAATTGAGAGAAAGCAAAAACAGAAAGAGAGAAATGTTAGCAAAAAGAATTGAGAGAAAGCAAAAACAGATAGAGAGAATTGTGAGTAAAAAGAATTGAGAGAAATCAAAAATAGACAGAGAGTTTTTGTGAGTCAAAATGTTAATTTGATGATGGAAAAGTTGTTTGGAATGGAATTGGAGTTAATGCTGTTAACTCAAAGTTAATGCTGCTAGTCATAACTTACTACTGATGTTGAAAGTTAATGCTGCTAGGCATAAACTTACTACTGCTATTGAAAGTTAATGCTGCTAGGCATAAACTTACAAATAATTCAATTCAAGGTTTCAATCACTCATTCAATAGATTTCATTCAATCATATACTCTCTAATCACAAACCCTAACTCAATTTCATCATTCATTATCAAAACCCAACATAATGGAGGATCTAAAGTTTGCTGATACTTATAATTTGGTCGCGTTTTTGCCTAAACCTGCTGAAAGTGAAGGGTTTGGGCAAATTGTTGATTTTCTGAATGCAAACCCTATCAATTATGCTTTAACGGTTAATCCTACAATATATACATCATGCATTGAACAGTTCTAGTTTACTGTCAAGGTGAAAACTATCAATGGGGAAGTACAGTTGCAAGCCCTAGTGGATGGGAAGAAGATTGTCATCACTGAATCAACTATAAAAAGAGATCTTCAACTGGAAGATGCTGAAGGTACTGATTTTCTACCCAATGCTACTATTTTTGAGCAACTTACACTAATAGGGTATGAAAATCTTTCACAGAAGCTTACTTTCTATAAGGCATTCTTTTCCCCACAATGGAAATTCCTTATTCATACCATTTTGTAATGCCTAAGTGCTAAGACTACTACATGGAATGAATTTAGTAGCACTATGGCTTCTGCAATAATTTGTGTAACACCCCCAAAAACGTGTCGCAACGGAAATGTGTCCGGGGGCGTTACTTCATAATACACAGCGCTAGATACAAGAGAACGACCTCTAAAGGTGTCGTTTAAAAAGTAATCTCGTTGATTTCCTTGAAATTGATATAATGTTTGTCCTATAATTGCATCACAATGAAAAGCTTGAAATTAACACAATGAGATTTGATCACTTGTATGTATGTAGAAATCCATGAATGAAATCTTGTCAGTTTAGACTCCAATGCACATCAAATAATCCAAGCATCTAATTCACCTGAGAAAAACATGCTTAAAAAGTGTCAACATTAAAGTTGGTGAGTTCATAGAATTTGTTTTTTTTTTAAAAGTAAAAATGCTGAACCAAAGTTCTATCAAGTGGTATGCCCATTAAAATCCTTAAATGTTCCTTCCAAAATGTATGTATTTATTTTTATATATAGATCACCAAAAGGTTTCAAGTATGTAAATGCCACTTTATTCAAGGCACGAGTAAATATCCTGTTGATATAAACACAATGATTACAATTACTCTAAGTTTCATGAAACCGATGCAACTAATATGAACAGTAAGAGTTTATAGTAATATTAGGGCCCTGTAGGCCCACAATCGTATAGCCGACATGTTATAACGTTTCGATTGCCCAGATTATATCTAATCACCCTAACGGGATTGACAATCGCGAATAGATCTATTTATAACATTCGCAGTAAGACAACATGCTATAACATTCGTTTGCCCAGTAATAGCTAATCACCCTAAACGAGGATCACACCCAATGAGATACTATTCATAAAATTTCGCCGCTCCACCCTCCAAGTGAGTTACAGTTTCATTGAAGCTGTAACGTAGACTTATATATACCCATCACAGGTGTCCCCTCCAAGAACACCCGGGTCTTTATTTAAAGAATATGTACTCCCGTTATCGGTGTCCCCTCCAAGAATACCCGGGCAGTACTGTATTGTTATCAGTTCAATCCGCTTAAGCTAATCCGTAATCATTTCAAATTAAAGTACATATATTTGTGACCAAAAATGAAGTCAAGTAATATATCCAATAGCAAGCTAAGTAAATGAGTATGTGAACCAATTTGTAATCAACCACGTAAATGCATTTGTAAACAAGCATGTTCCCACCCCAAAAATATATGTAAACAAGTAAAACGTGGGGCTATAAACTCACCCTGATGATGTAGAATGATTGATAGATTGGCATCTAATATGCACAACATAAATGGAAGACGAAGCGGCTCGATCAAGAAGTTGCAGCTTAACTTAACTGCTAAGTCCCACTAGCTTAGGATAATGAATTTGGGTTTCCCAATGGATAGTCACCTCAACGCGTCACGTTGATAATAGATTTAGGTTTCCAAGTTGTAATGGTTTGGTGGTTGATTGTGAGTTTTATATACTATAAAATATATAATATAATAATATTCCAAAAGAGCAATTAAGAACTTTTCTAAAGTTTCCCTTAAGAAAATCTCACTCTAAAAGATATATATAATATATAAAACGTATATTTAACCGGGAAGAATGATCACCCGAGTCGTTTCCCCAACGACTTGTGTAATTGAAACCTTGTTTTAGCTTGGATTATGATTTGAATAAGAGAAAAGATATTTTTGAGTATCTATAACTACTAAATAAAAGCAACAATTAAAATGAACAATTAAAAGCAATTAAACACTTAAACAATTAACGGGAAACAAATAAAACGCGACAATTAAGCAAATAAGGCAAAACTAACTCTTAAAAATGCAATCTAAATTTCTAAACCTGAAATAAGACAAAAGAAAATTTTAGGAAAAAGGAAAATATTTTTTTGATAATTATTGAATTTATTATGAATTAAAATCTAATTTAATCTAATTAAATCCTAAAAAATAGCAAATTAAGTCCTAAAAATTGACAAAAATGATTTTTAACCTTAGAAAAGTCTAAAATAACATAAAAACTCAAAAAACTATTTTTAACTATTTTTAAAATTAAAATCATGCACATGCGATCCATCGCACTAGCGTATAAAATAGCTAACCTATAGACACACACAGTTCACAGGTTATCACTGCGACACAGCAGCCATTAGATCTGATACATCAGAACAGAACTAATCGACGAATGCGAGGAGTGTACTTATATATCTTCTACACTTGACAGCTCTTTAGTGCACACACGCTATATCTATTATACTCACACGATTATCTATCATAATGAAGAATCGCGTGAAATGTGAGAACTTCCTAATATACTGGGGAGTCGAGCACAACGCTGAGGGGGGTGTCTCACTCAAGAGAACTGTCTACTGCTCTAACTCACATTAGATACCACAAGACAGACTTATAATATAACTGTAGAACGCTGCTGAAAGACACCAGGAAGACGAGCGTGCAATCTTGAAGGGGAATACTGTAGTACAAACACAGGTGGAGATGAGCTTTGTCGTACTACACACTTGACTAGCATTTTACCATATCTCTCACAACATATATGTATCAGAGAAAAGACTACAGTGCACGCTAAGAGATCCAACATTTACTCTGCAAGGTTAAATGGGCGGCTATAGAGAGTTCGATCATTCTTGAGACTTTAGAAGATTTAAGTGAGTTTCGAGCTCTAACAGCCATCTTCTTTGAGCATCAACAAATGCGGCTTTACCACACATTTCTCTTTATATATATATTCTCTCTCGATAGAGTGTGAATATATATATGACTCTCTCGTACCACATATCATATAGATTCTGAGTCATTACACCTATACTCTAACACACATCAATCAGAGAGAGTCTGACATAACTCGTTGTGACTGTGAGGACACAAGTAATACGTACTTTTGTCACAGCGCGAGACACAAGTAAATTTATGACTATTATTTGAGAGATTTCAAGTTGAACGAGTCAAATAACCTATATCACTTCGACTTGTACATGGTTTTTAATTGTACTGAGTTCTCGTACAGTAAAGTTGCTCCTAACTATAGATACAATCTAGTATGATGTGCATAGATTTGTGGGAGACTTTGCTAGAGAGGAGTGGTTAAGTAGATCTGTCTGACATATGCAGATCATATCTATGGAGTGATCTCATCTTTTGTCGGGTTTAGACTCTTGGTATTACAGTCGGATACTCAATAGGTAACTGTTTCTCAATCATTATGTTAGTATGTGTGATTATAGAGAGGTTTACAGTGGTGTTGTCTACGTGAATCTGGAGAACTTGAGCATGTGAGGTATGGACGTATAGCTATTGAGGGTGTGAGGAGAAGTAATAGTTATATGTATATGTTAGAATTGTCAGTGTCGGAGGGAGCTCAGGGTGGTGTGAGATATCTTTGTCTCTGGGAGTCTTCAATCAGATTGGAGTTACAGTGATAGACGAGCGGGCAGTATAGTGTATATATATCTGGAGAGAGTGATAGAGGTGAGGATCAGGGTACGGACTAACACTTACTAGATTCTATCACCCTTTACATATCAGGTTTTTATATATTTTAGTTACTGATGTAATCTAGCGAGGAGGATGCAGTCAGTTTTCTCTGACGTGTGGATGCGTTAGTATGCATAAGTCTAGACACAGTCATATATTAAATGCGTGACACACATATTTACGGTTCATAAAACCAGGACGCACATAGATATTCTCGTAGGATGGGGAGACACAATAGGAACACATTGGACGGAGGTGAGCGAACTTCATGGAGAGATAGCTTGTCTTCATCATAGCTATAGTATCGGGGATGGGAACTCTCGGGACACACACACTATTGTTATATGCGAGATAGGTGATTGAGAGTCATCACACTTAGCCAATTTGTGTTTGACAACAGTGTTGTAAGGTTACTTAGTGTTGACTAGATTAACTTGTTGGTCTCATTTAGGGGGAGTCAATAGTAGTTCACACAATTAATAGTGAGTCGTGAGTGACGAATAGCATAAGAGTTTAGTCAGTGGTGTATACTTTCATAACAAAAACGACAGATGAGTGTATAATTAGTAGTAACTATTTGGCGAGACTTACACTTCATTTGAGATTATGGTTTGGTAGATGACATGCACATGGTTCGCAGGGAGCGACACTTGAGTGATGAGTAATCTTGTGTCGGATTGGACAGATATTTAGTCTATTGGTTATTAGCGAGAAGTGAGAGTGTGAGAAGTGAGGGGGGGGAAGTTTTGGAGGTGTTGTGAGAGTGATTGGATAGATATATATATATATATATATATATATGTGATTATATATTATTATCTCTGATATTATGAGTATATATATATGTGTTAATATATTGTATATGGTCTATACTTATATATATTCTATATGTATATATTATATGTGTGTGTGAGAGTGAGAGAGTGTGATGAGTAGAGAGAGTCTATTCTATATATATAGTTGTAGATATATTATTATATCTATTCTTATTGGTTTATATATCTCTATATATATATATGAGATCTAGATAGCTATATATATATATATATGATACGATCGATCTTCTCTTATTATCATATATATATATATTCTATATATCTATATACTATATATATCTTTTCTTATAGGCGCTGATAAGGTAGAAAGGAAGCTTGTTATGATTTGGATAGTGCTATTTGTGTTTTCTCTCTGCTAGCAGTATGTTCATTTGTTGAGTCAACTTAGAGATCTATACTAGATATCTCATTAGAGAGTAATCTTTAAGTAGAGTAGGTCAGGTTAGTAGGACATGAGAGTGCAGTGTGAGAAGAGGAGATCAGGTAGAAGTAGTCTTGTGGATGAGGGAACATACAGGGGTGCGGAGGAGACTTATGACAGGTAATTGTGAATTGTGGGGGTTTACAGTTGGTTGATGGATGTTTTGGAGGTTAGTTTGTTCGAGTTATGATTTAGTTTGAAGGAGGTTTGGATGTAAGTTTGTAGTGTTAGTGGTAATTTGGTTTGAGTTGATTGATGATAGTGGAGAGTTAGTTGGGGGAGAGAAGTAGAAGGTGATCTGTTTTGGATTTGGGGTTTTGTGTGAGGGATTATTAATTTGGGGGGGGGGTGAAGGATTTGTATAGAAGTTTTGGGGTTGTTTATATAAGTTGATTATTAATTGAAGGGGTTAAGGGTGATTTGGAAAGTATATTTGGTTTGTTTGGAAAGGGGGATATGAATATTTTGTTGATTATTTGAGGATTTTGAGTTAAGTTAGTGTGTTGTATTGGTTTTTTATGGTTTTTTGTTGATTGTGATTTATAATTTTTTTTGGAAGTATTGGGAGGGTAGGGTTTGGGGAATTTGTGGAGGTTTTTTAATTTAAAAATTTTTGGTTGGGAATTGTTTTAGTTTATTTGATTAGTTATAGATTGTATTTTAATGTTTTAATGTGAGTTTTATATGTTTTGTATAGTTTGATTATGTTTGATTAGTTAGGTATTTTGAGATGTGATTTGTTAGGTATATAGTTAAGTAGGTGGGGTGGGGGTTTAGGTGTAGGTGGTATGTTTGATTAGAGTGTGATTGTTTGTTTTTTTTTTGATTAATCAATAATAAAACACACTAATAACTAGAATAAAGTTATAAAGCAATTAAAGCAAACGGTTTAGCTATTAAAAGAATCTACACTATTTAGAAATATTTAAGCTAAAATCTTAAATTAAAGAAGACATACAATGAGCCTAGCTAAACATGCTTAAAATCTCTTAGAGCTTATTAACAGCTCTAGCTTATCCAAATGGATAAGCTAGTATAAGTCCATGGGAGTCCTTCCACAATTGACTCCCCTTCCATAAGCCAAAATCCAATAAGTTCAAGGTAAGATAATTAACTTCTGATTTTAAGGCTTAAGTAATGATTAAAGCTTGATTACACAATCTCTATCTCAAGCTTATAGACTTGAGAGAGCTTACATGAGCTTATATAATGGTAACATTAGAATAGTGAACTTATAGGAGATTATGATTTAAAAACAACCTTTAAAAAACTGAAAATAGAAATTTCATTAAACTTAAATGAAGATTACAATGCTTCTTAAAAGGAAATTACAATTGAAAGGTAAAAACTCATAAGCTAAAATTTAAAAGCTACTAAAAAACTAAAAAAAAGAAGATACAATGTGTGTGTGAGGGTGCTATTTATAGCTAGCTGATGAAGCTTCTAGGTCTTGGCTTGCATCCCACGCTCTTTTCAATCATCACCATCCATTCCTTCAATCATTAGGTAGTGATTTTGAGCCGTTGGATCTCTCCTTGGGATCACACGGATTGCCAGCGTGGCAATCCGTGGTTAAGCACTTGTGCTTTCTCTCTGAGTACTTGTAGTGTAAATTTACCCCTTCCCTTGTGCTTTCCTTCATCCACGTGTGCTTCCTTAGCAAAATGAGCCAATGAGATGCCTTGAGATGACGTTTTTGACCCTGCCATTGTGTACTATCCCACCTGAATTGTCTTAATCACCCTTCAATTTCCATTTGCCCTTTGAGTTTAACAGTGTGGTGAATTTGGGAGTGACGGGTGAATAGTAACACCCTTTGGCGTCATTTTCTTCTTTTTAACTGAATTAAGTTAAAAGGTTTGGGGTATTTGCAAGACTAGTCCCTCTATTTGGTTATCAAAAGTTTTAGTGTAAAATAACTTTTAGAAAAGGCAAAAAGAGTCCTTGTGGTTTAATAAAAGGGAAAATGGGCTAAGGTAATGGGCTTTTGGTTTTGGGCTTTTGGATCCGGGTAATGTTTAAGGTAAGTTTAGGCCCATTAAAGGTTTAGGGACCATTTGTGTAACATTTAAAGTTTGGAGGGACTGAAATGAAACATTTAGGGTTTGTCTTTTAATGAGTTGACTTTGTTTGACCCAAGGTTGACTTTCTTTGACTTAAGGTTGACCACAGCTTTGACTTTTTGACTTTTCCTGGCTTTGGCTTTGCATCTTTGGCTTCTTTTGTGCTCTTCCGTTCCTCGTGTCCGTGTTTGCCCGTTTTTGACGGTTTTCTTGTGATTTTTGATATATCCATACCTGCACACACAAAACACAAAAACAAGTATATTTTTGCCATTTTAAATATGTTTTTAGTCATTTAGGGTCATTTTTGGTGTTAACGGATATGTGTATTTTACACCTATCAAAATTCCCCAAACTAAACGATTGCGTGTCCTCACGCAATATTACATGCCTTATAACCAAATATCTCAAAACTTCCCCAAACTAAACCTTTGAAAAGTAGCAAAGATTTTTGTTGAGAGAGCTAAGAGATCACAAGTTATAAAACACCCGAATTCCCATTTTCAAAACTTTTTTCTCTTTTTATGATTTTTCTTGATAATTAACTACCTAACTACAACTTATTTGTGTTGACATAATGTATTGTTTTCATTACCTTATTGGTAACTTTAAGGATCATGGAACAAAAAGCACATTTAAGTGTCTAAAAGATAACTTCATCATTCCCGATTTTTCACTTTTCCCATGCTAAGCTTAAAAATAAGATCACCGTTAAGTACGAGCTAAGATGCTAAGACTACTTATAATTACAACTTGTGAATTTCTCTTCCCGACATAAATCATATATTTAAGTGTGTGTGCTCAAATTAATTTAAACCATTAAATCCACATATTTAGATAGTTGAAATCCGACCAAGCTTTACACATGGGCCTTTTGGGCTAATATGTTAATCACTTAGTAAGATCACAACTCAAAGCAAACAAAAACCTCCTTAGCTAAGACATCGTTGGTTCACTTGTCCCATGAATGACTTTCTTCTCTAGCATCCCACCGTCATCGGGTAAGTGCTAAGGCTTTTGACACCCCATCCGGAGAATAATAATCGAGACGCATGAACTTCCGATGAAAAAGCCTTGTAGACTTTTGCAAACCTTAGTTCAAAAGAATACCTTGGTTTTAGAAAAGGAAACTTTTACTATTTATTTTCTAACTTGCAACATTATTATTACTATTTACATTATTAGGCTAGGTACCGGTATCACTTTTCTTTCGACGTCACATCGGCCACGTCTCCGACAAGAGTACGTGTACTTATTATGATACCGACCCTAAATATACATCCTCCACCCTTTCTTTCGATGTCACATCGGGAACGAACCGACAAATGCCCATGTACTTTATTACGATGGAGTTTGTACATTAATTAATTTATTGATACTAAGGATTTATAACTTGCATCATTTTTTATTCACCAACTACAATTTTTTTAATAATAACACATTATTTTTGCAAAATAAAAAAATTTTGTTTTAGAAAACAAAAGTATAAGCTTGAACCAAAATTCTTATTTACAAATGATTAGCTAATATCATCGATAAAGCTTTTTCTCTGAATATGTTGATTAAACTTTTAAGAGTAAAACTCTAATTTGTAAAAATTAAAAAGAACACGTATAA
>BQNB010158206.1:0-15058 GCA_026074375.1 Tanacetum coccineum
GATGTTCTTTTGAACAACATGTGTGAGGTGTTAAACAAACAGTTATTGGATGGAAGGGAAAAAGCCTATCATTACCTGCTTAGAGTTCATAAGAGAATATCTTATGAAAATGATTGTCATAGTCCATCAAAGCAAGAGTATTGGTCCACCCCTAAAGCAACTAAGATTTTAAGTTCATTAAAAAACAAGCTGCCCAATACATTATAGCATGGAAATAGGGGGACCGGTGTGTGGTGAATGTGAAACAAAAGAGTTGTTCTTGCAGAAAGCGTGATTGGTGACCACACAACACATTGTTAACATTAAAAAAAAAAAAAAAAAAAAGCCCAAAAGCCTAAAAAAAAAAAAAAACTTACCCTCTAGAAAACCATATTATCGCCGCTTTACCCACACCTAACATACCCTTCATTCTCCTTCCGCCGCTTTACCCTCTGTAAACCCTCGATCTCTTCTCTTTTTTATTTTAATTTAGATACATCTGTATCTGTAAAGTGAGTTTCGATTATGTTAGCGGCTTATATATATGATTCTATTTTGTATTTTTAGTTTGTAGTTTGTGTTTTTTATTTGTTTGAATGGTTTGTATTCCGATCATATTTATTTGTTTAATCTTTTAAAATTTTTTTCCCATGAATCATGTTTAGTGATTTTGTAAGATGTATTTTCGAATGATTGTTTTAGTATTTTTTTTGATACTTATATAAAGTTATTGCTAAAATGAGTCCTTATTATGATGTGTATTTGATTTTTTTATTTATTTCCTGGATAGAACTTGTCATGTAATTTGTGTATTTTTAGTGGTGGTTCAGATTTAGGATTATGTATATGTTTGTGTTTTGAATCATGAATGCTGGTTAGCGTTGTTGTTTGGTGTTTATTGAAATACTTCGTATTGTTATGAACAAAGTATAATGCGTTTTAGTTATTAAATATGTTTTGCATTTATGTATGTATTTGAATCTGTTTTTGAATTGTTTGTGTTGATTTATATCTCACAGAATTCGATGGAGCAAGTTTCATCTCCACTTCCCTTTACAAAGGCAGCAATTCATTCACTAAACAATGGAACAGTTAATTTTGAGGAAGCCCGGGCTTTGTTCAATGGTAATTTCTTTATTGATTGATACCGAATCTATTCTCAATCTATATGCAATTAAATAGTATCACTGTACCATGCCAACTTTGTCGTTTTTAGTCTGTTATATTCACATTAACTCTTTGACAAATTTTCTAAACATAAATTTGTACCAATAGAGTTTTAAACATATTTTGTTAGTGAATTTGTTTTTATTATTTGGAAACACAAATTTCATTTTTCCTTGTAATTATTCTCTACACATCATCTTGGTTTATGTTATTCATATTACATTGAGTTAATTACATGGTTCGTCCCTGTGGTTTAGGCCAAATCCCTGATCTCGTCCCTATTTCTTTTTTCTTGCATGAATCGTCCCTATCTCGAAACCATGTAACACCGTTCGTCCCTATCTCAAGAGATAGGGAGGAGATCAGGGATTTGGCCTAAACCACAGGGACGAACCATGTAATTAACTCTATTACATTTGACCACCACAACAGTTAATTGTATACCTATATTGAACATTTTTAATAATTATACCTGAGCCCATGGCTAATACTAAATGCTTTATTTTTACGTTACCTTACCCATTCAGATTCCACAAATCTATTATTGTTTAAAATTAGTATTTTACTTTGCATCGTTTTCTTGTTGATATTATGCTATCTTGTGCAAGTTTAATCAAGTTCTGATATGTTTATATGCAGTTGACTTGTCGACTTTCAAAGCAACGCTTAAGCAATTAAGCATCTTTGTTTGGAAGGAGGCTAATGGATCACTAGTAACGATTCATAGGGGTGATTATGAAATAACTATTCTTATTAAGAATATACAGAAGCATTATGTTGTGAAGGCCACTGATTCGTTTAAAGATGTTATCCGTATGCTTGAGAAGGAACTTATGCTGTCTCCTGGATGTTACAAGCTAATCCACAAGCATCCTAACAGATCAGTTGGGAAAGTTTCGATCAAGACAGATCGTGATTGGGACCTTGCGGTTTTGCTATCCAAGGTGAGAGGTTGTTTTGTGCTTTTGTACTTGGAGGTCTTTGCATCCGGCCAGACTGCTGATGACGATGCTTGTGATGACGATGCTTGTGATGACGATGCTTGTGGTGAGGATGCTTGTGATGAGGATGTTACTGATGACGATTTTAATGTTGATGATCTTGATGAATATGAGTACGTTGAGAAGTTTTATGTCGAGAATGCTTTTAATGAGGACGCTTGTGATGAGGTATCTGGGGTATGAATGCTTTTTAGTTATTAAATATGTTTGTACATCTATGTATGTATTAGAATCTGTTTTGTAATTTTCAATAGTTTGTGCTATTATTATCTGACAGAACTTGATGGCGACAATTCCAAAGAATGCAATTCTTTCGCTAAACAATGGATCAGTTACTTTGATGGAAGCCGCAGCTTTGTTTCAGGGTAATTTCTTAATTAATTGATACTGAATTTATGCTTAAACTCTGTGCAATTAATTAGTATCACTGTACCATGCCAACATTTCACCTAAACTCTTTGATGAATCTTCTAAACATAAATTTGTACCAATAGAGTTCGGCATTGTAACTGTGTTATTAAATTCCATATATTTAGGGTGTATTTGGTATCACTCCCGTGGATAAATATTTTGTCATGGATTTGTTTTTATGATGTGAAAATGCAATTTCCATTTTTTCTTTTTAATTATTGAGTACACAGTATCTTGGTTTCTATTTAATATAACATGAATTAATCTCTGGCCTTTTTAGCTTTAGGTTTCTATTATTCAATATCACATTTGACCAAGAAAACAGTTGAACGTGTATCTATATTGAAAATGGCTTTTAATAATTATACCTGAGCCCATGGCTAATACTAAATGCTTGTTTTCAGGTTACCATTGCCATTCAGATTCCACAAATCTATTAAATCTGTACCTTTATAGTGAAAAACTGGCATCTTTTATGATCAGCACTATGAATATTTTTATTTGCATCTTTTTCTTATTGATATTATACTATCTTGTGCAAGTTTTTTCAAGTTTTGATATGTTTATATGCAGTTGACTTGTCGACTTTTAAAGCAAGGCTTGAGCAATTGAACATCTTTGTTTGGAAGGAGGTTAATGGATCACTAGTAAGGATTCATGGGGGTGATTATGAAATAACTATTCTTCTTAAGGATATGGGGAGGGTGTATTCAGTGAAGGCCACTGATCCGTTTGAATATGTTATCCGTATGCTTGAGGAGCAACTTAAGCTGTCTCATGGATGTTACAAACTAACCTACAAGCATCCTAACAGATCTGTTGGGAATGTTTGGGTCAAGACGGATCGTGATTGGCACTTTGCGGTTTTGCATTCCAAGTGGAGAGGTTATTTTGTGTTTTTGTACTTGGAGGTTTTTGCATCCATCCGGACTGCTGATGAGGATGCTTGTGATGAGCCTATCATATGACGCTGAAGCGAGATTGAATGTCGTTTTTAACACCTGGATTTTATGCATGGTTATCGGTTGTTATTAGTTTTTTAATGTGCAAGTTTGTTATTATTGGTTATTAACTTCGCTAGTAGAACAAGGCACCATCTGTTTATGTTTGCAGTATTGGATGTTGTTCCTGATTATTAACTTTTTTAGTTTCCATGTACCTTATTTTTGGTTAGAGTGCTCGGTGTCTTTATGTTATAACTGCGTCATGTTACCTATGATGGTTTTCCATAGAGTGTAGCCCCCTGTTCGCTGCGCTATATCTGTAATCTTTCAATAATATTTCATTAATTTGTTGCAGATTGTTAAAACATACATGCGTCCCATACGAGTTGAGGTGCAAAATGGTGGGGTTGGTTGGGGCCATGGTCAAGCGAGTGTGTTAATGGGTGGAGCGCGCGCGAGAGCGGGTTCAAACAGGTCATTGGTTTTTAAAAATGGGAGCAGCGCGCGGTCATGGGGGTCCAACGTTTGGTGGGTTGACCTACTTAATTACGTGTTTACCATACATTTCTGAACGCGAGTTTATAATACGTTTATCGTGCGGGCTTTTTTACGTTCGGATAGCGCGTTTATTTACGTTTGGGTCGTTCTTCTTTTTATACTTTCGGGCCCTTTTTTTTTACGTTTTCACAATGGGGGGGGGGGGGGGGCCTGTGGAGGTGTTTTACGTTTTTCGGCAAATTTTTTACGTTTTCGTCCGATTTTTTACATCTTCGTCCGTTTTTTACCTTTTTTTTAACTTGTTTTTTAACGTTTTCACCGATTTTTTTACTGAATATATCTCCGTTTTTTTTACGTTTCATACGGTTTTTGTCGTGTTTCTCCGTACCGTTTTTTAAACGTTTTATCCGTCCATATTTTTTAACGTTTTCGTCCGTTTTTTTTTTTTTTCGTTTGTTTCGTCTATTTTTACGTTTTTTTCGTCCGTTTTTTTTACTTTCAGTTCCCCCCTCCTTTTTACGCTTTCGTCCGTTTTTTATGTTTGTGTCCGATTTCTTACGTTTTCGTCCGATTTCTTACGTTTTCGTCATTTTTTTACGTTTGCATTCGTTTTTTTACGTTTTCGTCCGTTTTTGTTATGTTTTTCCGTCTCGTTTTCCTTACTTTAACTCCGTTTTTTTACGTTTTCGTTTCGTTTGGTCTTATGTTTTTTCGTTCGTTTTCTCTTCGTTTTTCATTTCTCTTCCGTTTTGTTACGTTTTCACGTACCGTTTTTCCTTACGTTTTTTACGTTTCGTCCATTTCGTTCGTTTGAGAGGACGGTTCGTACTTCTTACGTTTTCGTCCTTTTTTACATTTTCGTCCGATTTCTTACGTTGGGTCGTGTGCGGTGCGAGAGATCTTTCTTTTACTTTTTTCGTCAGTTTTTTTATGTTTGCATACGTTTTCGACCATTTTCTTACATTTTCGTCCGTTTTGTTATGTTTTCGTCTGATTCTTTACGTTATTTCTTACGTTTTCGTCCGTTTTTTACGTTTTCCTCAGTTTTTTTTATGTTTTTGTCCGTTTTTTTTTACGATTTGGGCACATTTTTTTATTACATTGTTTGCTACTTTTTGTCCATACATTTTTTTACGTTTTTGTCCAATTTCTTACGTTTTCGTTCGATTTCTTACGTTTTCGTCAGTTTTTTTTACGTTTGCATACATTTTTTACGTTTTCGACCGTTTTCTTACGTTTTCCTCTGTTTTGTTACGTTTTCGTTTGTTTTTCTTAACGTTTTCTAAGTCCATTTTTTAACGTTTTTCAGTCCGAATTTCTTAACGTTTTGTTTGTTTTTGTTACGTTTTCGTCGTTTGTTTTACCATTACCCGTCGGTTTTCGTTCGTGTGAGAGCGCGGTATGTTTCTCTTCTATTTTCTTACGTTTCCATCCATTTTTGTCTGTCTTTTTCGTTTTTGTCTTTTTCTAAAAACAAATAAAGACGTATAAACCATAAGAAATTGGATGAAAACATAAAAAACGTAAAAAATCGGACGAAAATTAAGAAATCGGACGAAAACGTAAGAAATCGGACGAAAACGTGAGAAATCGGACGAAAACGTAAGAAAACAGACAAAAACGTATGAAATTTGACAAAAATGTAAAAAAACAGGCGAAAACGTAAGAATCACGAAAACGGTAACAAATCGTGAACGAAAACGAAATATAGATACGAAAACGAAAAAAAGAGACGAAAACGTAATAAATCGGACGAAAACGTTAAAAGACGGACCAAAACGTAAAAAACGGACGAAAACTAACAAAAACGTAAAAAAAACTGACAAAAACGTAAAAAATGGGCCAAAACGTAAGAAATTGAACGAAAACGTAACAAATCGGACGAAAACGTAAGAAATCGGACGAAAACGTAAAAATCGGGGGAACAAAAGGGCAAAAAAAGAGACGAAACGTAGGGGGAGGGGAGGGAGAGGGGAGAGCGAAACGAAAACTAAGACAACTGACAAAAAACAGTAAAAAAAACGCGAAAAAAGTGAAAACGGGCGAAAACCGAAAAAATCAACGAAAACGTAAAAAAATAGACGAAAACGTTAGAAATCAGACGAAAACGTAAAAAAAAGATGAAAACGTAAAAAACAGACGAAAACGTAAGAAATCGGACTAAAACGTAAACAAACAGACGAAAACTTAAGTAATCAGACGGAAACGTAAAAAAAGGGGCGAAAACGTAACAAATATGACGAAAACGTAAAAAAACGGACGAAATCGGTAAACGCGCGCGGTATTCGGATAAAACTAATAAAACAACGAAAACGTAAGAAATCTTATCTGACGAAAAATGAAAAAGAAACACTGCAAATAGTAAGAAATCGGCGAAAACGTAAGAATCAGACGAAAACGTAAAAAAACAGACGAAAACGTAAGAAATCGGACGAAAACGTAAAAAAAAGACGAAAACGTAAAAAACAGACGAAAAATTAAGAAATCGGACGAAAACGTAAAAAAGGGGCGAAAACGTAAGAAATATGACGAAAACGTAAAAAAACGGACGAAATCGAACGAAAACGTAAAAAAAGACGAAAACGTAAGAAATCTGACAAAAATATAAAAAAACGGGCGAAAAAGTAAGAAATCAGGCGAAAACGTAAGAAATCAGACGAAAACGTAAAAAAAAACAGACGAAAACGGTGTGAGCGCGTGCGCGCGCGGAGAGCGCGTGCGCTCGCGAGCCGTAAAAAAAAAAAGACGAAAACGTAAACAAACAGACGAAAACGTAAGAAATCGGAGACGAAAACCCGTAAACAAACAGACAAAACTAAGTAATCGTACGAAAACGTAAAAACATGGCGAAAAAGAACTTCGAAATATGACGAAAACGTAAAAAAACGGACGAAATCGTAAGAAATCGGACGAAAACGTAAAAAAACATACGAAAACGTAAGAAATCTGACAAAAACGTAAGAAATCTGACGAAAACGTAAAAAACCGGACGAAAACGTAAGAAATTTGACGAAAACGTAAAAAACAGATGAAAACGTCCAAAAACCGTATAAACGTAAAAAAAAGTTATGATTAGAGTATATCACTTTTTAAGAAGTTATAACTAATTAGGTTAAAGTTTAACTAGGTCGACCCATTCGACCCATTCCTATGACCCATTGGACCCATTCATTTAATTTAAAAGTATGTTTAAAAGCCCATTGGACCCAAACTTCATTTAATTTAAAGACCCAAATGACCCAAATATTAAAAAAAATGACCCAATTAAACATATTCTTTTATATTTGGGTCAAGATTGCCACCTCTACATACGAGTTATATTCTCTCTTTTTTAACCATACTGTGTTACTTTGTTAAAAATCCACAATTAAATATCCAAATTTTAATAATTACAACTCATAATTATAATAATCAAAGCAATCAATTTTCAAACTAACAACTCCTAAATACCAAATTAAGATTTATGATTTATTTCTCTTTTGACTTTGACTGCTATAATAACTTCCACATTGTAGAAACTGTGTGATTTGTAAACCAGGGTGCTCTTGTGAGCCCAATACATCATTTTGGGTATGTTTTGGCAAAATGGGCTAGGGCTGAGGCTTGTGTTGAGGCTGAGGCTAGGGCTTATATTATAAGCCGAATTTAAAATTTGTATTTTTGAAAACATGTTTGGTAAATGGGCTGTGGCTGAGGTTTATTATTGCAAAATTACTAAAAATGACATAATTAAATAATTTTTTGGTATATATTAGATATATTTTTGTGGGTATATAAGTAATTTATGATTCAAAAGCCTCATGCTTAAATTTTTAGCCTCTTTTATAAGGCTTATTTTAAAGGCCATTTCATAAGTCCGCCTGACAAATGAGACTTATTTTAAAATAAGCCGGCTTATTTTAAAAGCCCAAGCCCTCATAAGCCTCCATAAGCCGGTAACCAAACACAGCCAATTTGTCTTCTTTTTAATGTTTCTTGATGATCAATTGACCATGATGTAATTCTTGTAACTTTTTAAACTTAAAAGATCTGAGTAAAAAATTTGGTATATCTTCTTTACCACCAAACAATTTATCTCTTGTGAACAAAAAAAACTCGGAGGTAGCACCTAAGAAAGGAAAGAGCAAGTAATTATATCGACGTGGCATTCCAACATAAGGCTTCCCTACATCGAACAAGTTTACATGGTCCGTTACATGTCTCATAGACATCCAGTATTGTGCTCATACCTTGTGAGAGTCGTTTCGTACAAAAAAAAAGATGATCTATTAATTGTGGTTTTGATCTGACTTATGTTAATGCAATTGTTGTAAAGTTATAAACATATTTGTTTATCTATGCATGTATTGAAAGTGTGCTTGGTTTATGGGTATGAGAATGAAGTAATGAATTTCATTCTCAATAAATTATTTGGTTAGTAGGTTTAGTTAAGAAATATGAGTATGAAACCAATGAAAATCTAAACCCAACAAAGGTGGTAAGTTTACAAAACCCATACCCATTACGATACCCATGATGATTCCCTTGACAAACCAAACACCTAATTAGTTACGCATTCTTTTGTCAATGTACTGATGTTTTGTTGACTAAAGTCTAAAACCTATATAACCCACTAAATATTAAGGACCTCATATAGTCATATAACCCAAGATTGATTGGGTTTCGAGTTGTTAGTAATCTTAGATCCTACGGTCTTAGATTTGCTACTCGAACCTACAGATTTTGTTGCTTTGGGTCTCCTACTGTGCATCTTAATTACTGATGCAATAATGGTTTCCTTACGAGGCACTACTTTAGTGGGGGTAATCCTAGTTAAAGGGCACCTATTTCCATCTATAGTGAAGGTTCTTTCTATAGGTTTCCATTTATATCCAATTTCGGTAAACATGTTTCCTGTAGGTTTCCATACTTTTTTCTTTTCGTTACGCTTGGCAGATTTAGATTTCGAACGCACATTCACATCATTAACTTAATCAGTTTCACACATATCATAACTTTTAACAAACAAACATTCATTACATGTAGCACAAAGTATTGCAAAATTCGCATTTTACATAGAATGCTTAACATTTGTATTACATATAGGTTCAAAAACACGATTCTTCTTATTTAAACTAGAATTATCGAGCCTATGGTGTTCTTCTAAATTATTCTTCTGATTGCTACGTGGTGTTTGCGAGATCTTATTTTTCTTTGTATTGCATGTAGGCTTTGTTCCGCGATCACTATGCGCGCGCGGACAGTTTACGGTCTCCTTAGAAGGCAGCAAAGGTTTGTTAGATTCTCGTGTTTTGGAGGAATCATGTTGCTTAGAAATGTTTCTTGATGATGTGACAGGTTCATCAAACGTAACTTTCTTGTTTTTGTTCATTAGTGTGACAGCCACCAATTTCTCATTAGGTTTATTGATACTGGGTCATGAGTCTCTAACATGGAAAAGCAACTCCTGAATATGTTTAGTGTACTTACAGGCATAGTCTAATGAATTATCCAAGGGTCTTAATTCCTTAGCTTGTTCGACTATTCCCCGAATAGTATTAGCTTGAGTCTGAGTATGCTTAATATAGTCTGTGTGAGCATCCATATTTTTCAACAACCTAGGAGCTAAATGTTCCAAATCTAATTTGTACATTCCTGGAGCAATAGTGGTGGCATTGGGTGTTAAAGAAGCTTTTTTAATCTTATTTTTGCCTCTAAGTTTTCGTAATTTATTTTTTAATTTAGGGGTGACAAAAAGTTTTCTTGAATTTGAGCATGCAAATCTGCATTTTCTTCCGACTTTTTGTTCAATTGTTCAATTAAGGAATCAGTTTGATCTTTGTTATGAACACGTTTCTTTTTAATAGAATCAAAAAGATTTTTATAAGTTTGTTTCAAAAGCTCATTTTCCTTGATTAAACCAGCCACCCTATGCTCCAACTCAATGTTAAGAGTTTCAATCTCATAAATATCCTTTTTGACTTCTTCTCTAGTCTCAGTACCTTTCAAAGACTTAATCTAAGCTTTCAATTTAATAATGTTAGTGATATTTGCTTGGAGCTAAATTTTCAATTTTTTTAATTTTAAAAAATTCCAGAAATGTAGGAGCATTTGGGTTTGCACATGATGTCTGATTTTGAAAAATTTGTTGATTGAGTTGATGTGATAATTCAACAGAAATGCAATGTTGTTCAAGTGATGAATAATCTTTTACAAGTTTATCATAAACGTCTTTTTCAATCATATCATTTCATTTGAAAGGCTCATCTTCAAGTTCCAAACACTTAGAACACTTCTTAGCAAAACACGTACGCATATTCACAGAATTACTAACAGCATAAGAAATTGCAACAATATTCATAATATCTTGAGACATGATTTTATCCAAGAGTAGACCATGTGTTAAAAGAGATTCTTTCAATTGAATGTCAAAATATTTCTTGTCTACAGAACACTGTTCGACAATAGCTTCCATTTGGTTAAAGACCTTTTGGACTTCGGTAATTTCATTAATAAGATTTGTGTAAAAGCATTGAATATGTATTTTAAATTCTTTAAAAATGGAATTACTTCATTTATGAAAACAGCTTTTGTATGTTCAAAACCCCATGCACCTTTAGTTAGAGCATCAGGTGTGGTACGCACTTTTACCACCTTGTCAAAATTGGCAAGATGGCGTTTAAGTTTTTGAAGACTTGTATTAACCAAACTTACTTTTGGAAGTTCAACATGAACTTCAATTTTAACAGGTGTTTCAGATGTTCAGACTTAGGGTTTGAAATTGGTAACCAATAAGCTAGTTCTGCAGACAATTCCATTTGAGGAACAAAATATTTTCCAAAGTCTTCGGATAGTTGATTCAATTTAACATAATCAATTTGTTTAGGATTAACTTTCTTTTTGATTGCCTCTGGATCCTTAAGTTTTTCAGATATTTTTGATCGACTCTCTTCTTTTAAAATCAATGCCTCCTCATCATCAATCACATGAACCACATTATGTTGTTTAGTGATAACATTTCCATCATATAGAGTTGGCTTAATCCGCTGAGCTTTCTTAAGATAAAATGGATTTTGATAGCCAAGAGCTTGTTTAGGTGCATTATCATAATAAACTTGTGGTTTGGTTATCATATGCAAAGTTTGTGTGGACTGAAACATCTTAGAAATGGTGTTGTTTAGTTCCTTATTCTTCTTTTCTAAAGCAATTTCCTTGTCATTTGATTTAGATTCTTTTTCTTTTGATTCTGTTTTGAAAACAGTGAACTTTGTTGATAAATATTCTTTTTCTTTGGCATGTTTAGAAAGATCCTGTGTAAGTTTATCAATCTCCTTTTGAAAGGCTATAAACTTTGCATTTCTATCCTGAATTATATCATCCATTTAAGAGTCTATTAATTTTTCACATTGACTTAAATTAATATTTTGTCTTTCTTCAAATTGTTTGACACGTTCCTTATATCTTTCAAGCTCAACGGTTGAGGATTCCTTTTCCATTATATTTTTTTGATTTGCCTTATATAAGTTTGCTGTCTGATTAGTCATTTGTTCAACCAAGGACATTATCAATAAATCATTCGGTGCAGACGAATTAGTATCTTTGATGAGCGTTGTAAACTCGCTTCGGTTTTACAACTCCCTAGGTAGTGTACCTAACCGTTGTAGTGTAGTATAGGCAAGACACATGGGTTGTTATCGTTCTCTAGGGGAATAGGTGTCAGTGAAGGTCCAAACTAGATGTAGCTAAGAACTAAAGGCTGAGAGAAGACTATTTTTGTATTTTTATATTTTATGAAAGCGAAGTAAAATATCGGGTTTTAAAGGTGGTTTGTTTTAAACTACTAATTAAACTAAATTAACTAATTAAAGATAAGGGGATTCGTATGATAAGGGAGTAGTGTTTACTTAATCATGCGTGATCCTTGGTAGCTTCTCCTTGTCACACCCCCAGACGGGGACTGGACGGAATACGTGTCCGGAGGCGTGACTTTATTGAGCATCTCAAGTACAAAGCATAAAGAACGACCTCTAAGGGTACGTTTTAAAAATAAACACCGTTGCAAGGTTTTAAAATAATAATACTAAGTTTTACATCGATTAAATTTAAAAGATTCAAAGTTAAAATGCGGAAGCTTAAATAAGTTCAACAACGGTATTTAAAGACATAGATAAATCTCTAGTAAACTGGTACAGGCAAATAGACCTTCAGAAACATATGTCAATCAACAACATCTCATTGCTAAGCACCGGAGAAAAACATTGCTTAAAACGTCAACATAAAGTTTGAGATGAATCATAGTTTAGTTCACTCGAAACTTGTATTATAGTGTGACCCTAAGATATCAACACGTATGTGACATTATACAGTATACAACTTCACTAAAAAGAATTACGTTGCGCTAAGCTCAGACAAAAAACCTAAGCTAATTACATTTATATCATAGTATATTACTAGGTTGAAACAAGCCCCAGGTAAACGTGACCAAGACAACTAACCTTTCTTAAGTTTCGACATGGTATATATCCTTTATCGGAGCCTCGTGGGTAGTGAGCGCTACTCACACTGGAAGGGATAATTAGTCCCAAAAGATCTATTTTATAATCAACCGCAGCTCCCAATCGACCGACCCTCTATACAAAGAGATTGACGGTTCATGATAAGAGGGGCGTAGTTGGTCTAAACGCTACTTTAGGCAACACGTAAACAGGAAATCTTACGTAACGTTACTTTGTCCAGTTTTAACAAAACAAGCCAATTTTTCTACTCACCCCCAAGTTATAAAATTTTTATCAAAACGATGAAAGATGGGTAATAACCACCTATACGGGTAGTAGATCAAAAGGAATCAATCAGTGAAATAGAATCCCACTCACGGTTCTAGCGACAATCCTATCATGATAGTCGTCGTTATAAGAAGGGATTTACAACGAATAACGCTAACCAAGAACTATCAACCGAGCAACGATAACACTGCGTATCCCTTTTTAAAATGTACTTTTGAAAGTTATAAGTATTGACAAGTCTCGACGTTTTAAAACATCTTCAAAAATATTTCGTCTTTTAGTGTATTTCGTCTTTTAGTTTATTTTGTCTTTTAGTGTATTTCATCTTTTAGTGCCTTTCGTCTTTTAGTGTATGTCGTCTTTTAGTGTATTTCATCTTTTAGTGTATTTCGTCTCTTAGCGTAGTTTGTCTTTTAGTATATTTTGTCTCTTAGTGTATTTCGTCTCTTAGTGTATTTTATCTTTTAGTGTAATTCCGTCTCTATTATTTTGTCCTTTAGTGGTCCCGACACCTCAACTTACTCAATAACAAAAAATGTTGACCAAAAACACACTTACGTTTTCTATATTTTATCATAAGTTTGATAATAAAAGTATATTTTCGACGCTTTTATAAAGTTTACGAAATTTCGCATGACCTTCTCAAAAATATTCGGACTTTCTAATTTATCAACCTCGACTCGAAAATATCCGTTTTAACAAATTACATCTTTATTGACTCGAAAGTATATCCGATCTATTTTCGATCACACCTCAATTATCGCATGAACAAGTCCGTTCTAAACCTAATCCTCTCGACATTCAACTTAACGCTAACAACAAATCCAACATCTACTTAATCTCTTCGCCAACGTCTTTAACACAACATAACGATACATCTTAAATAATCGATAATAGCCGTAATAATACAATATATATATACAACATAGTCACATGAACTTATTAAAATGCAAAGTACAACTACTTTTTATTTTTCTTTCATTATAAACATAATATTAAACTTGAGACTTGTAGTTTTATAAAAACTAGATAATGGTTTTCACAACGATCCTTTTTTTTACTTTCTACACCCTGTTTCGGGATGATCATCACGAATGAAAAAGTACAACTTAGTTATGAAAAAGTAAAGATGACCTTACAAAGAAACACGATGAAAAGGTTGAATTAGAAATAAAAACAACCCAAATACGTTGTTTTACTAATTACCCGGATGAACTAACAATCAACACGAACAATATATCTTCAAGTGGATGATCAAAGATTAAAAACAAATGGGTTTGTGTGTGTTTGGTGTTTCGGCAAAGAGAGGAAAAGAAAGAAAGAGTAGTGTGTGTTATGAAATGAACAAATGAAGATGTTATGGATTATATACCAAGATGTTTACTTCACACACTACTAGTGTGTGTGTGTGTGTGTGTGTGTACCGAAATCAAGACAAAAGAGCCCAAAGGGGACCAAAATGATCCTCAAATGAGAGCTTAGCAAGGACATGGTGCAAGCCATTTTGTAGGTGGTTGGTTTGACTTGTTAACTTGTAGCAAAATTAAAAAAAATGAATCCTATGCATGCATGTATGTGTAACCGGTTGGTATAAGGCAAAAAGGGGGACCAAAAATATTTTTCCCACTTTCTAGGATAGTTAGTGCTAGTTGATGAATTTATTTCCAAGACTTGCATGCACAACAAGTATAGATTAAAACGCGTAGCACGTAAATAACGAATCGAGTAACGGTATCACGAAAAATTACGAAATTTTAAATATTGCTTAAAAACATAAAAACGCGGATATTGCCAAAATACTACAACGTTTGGTGTCCCGGTTAGCTCCCGGAGACGATTCTCAGATAATAACGAAACAACTTCCCGGTTAAACGGTAAAGCTAAACGAAACATTTAAAAATTCAAATTACTACACGGAAACGGCTAACTTATTGAACGGAAAATCTCGGGTTGTCACTGCTACACAATAAGTTTTTTGCCAATGTACAATTTTTTTGTTAATTCAAGCAAATTATTATTATTTAATTTTAAAATATTCATCGCACTTTTAATACCATCACAAAAAAGTCACTCTTTATACATATAATTACTCTTTCATTCTTATCATCACTATAAACCATGGTTGTTAAGATCTCGGTCCTAATCTTATGATTTTACGATACTGCAAAGCAAAAACGATCCGAATCTTTTATATAATAAAAAAATTACATCATTTCAGAGTTTTCCATCAAATTAAATCATATGAATTTAAAAATTAGACCAATCAGAACGTTTGATTTTGCCACGTAGGCAAAAT
>BQNB010158207.1:0-15058 GCA_026074375.1 Tanacetum coccineum
ACGATCAACTGTGATTCGTTTTCGATTACCATCAAGGAAATTTGCACGACTAACACCACATGCTCCAGTGCCATCAGTAGAAAAAGCTGATGAGATGATTTTACAAGATACGATTCAGGTAAGTCTTGCTGAGCACAAGAGTCGTGAAGAACAAGAAGCAAGAGAAGCTTGTTGAAAATCCTGAGAATGTTGATGATAGTTCACCCTCTAGGCATGATGACACGTCTATTCTCTCTACTCTCGTATCTTCGGATACCGAGAAACTTCAGGAATTAACGATTACTCATCCTACACCATCATCAGGTTCATTTGCACCAAAGTTAACTAAAACCAATCGTCTTCTATCATTGATCAAGGCAAAACCTAATCGATTCAAAAGATACAAGACTTTCTTTCATGAATTACAGGGACGATATGGTTACTTATTTGCACATCTCAAGAAAAGGTTCATGCCACTGACATCAAGTGATCAACTTGCTGACAATCTTCATGATGTCATGATGGAAACGTTACCCTCGTTGGTGAAAGAGAAAGTAATAGAGCAAGTTCAGAAGGAAGTTCCTGCATAAGTTCGAGATTAAGTTCCTGTGTATCTTGCAGAAGGGTTGATTCTAGAAAGGAAAACAACTAAAGAAGAGACGGAAAGATTAATCTCTAAAGCTATCTTGCAAGAACGTGGGTGTATGTAGGCACATATATCATCACAGATTCAAAATGCAATTGATAATGCTATTCCTTCTTTAGTTGATGCATCTGTATGTAGTTATATATCGGGTCATATTCTTCATGTTCATCCAGCACAAGTTCAATCATCCTTTGTTCCAGAACAACAACATTAATTGTACCTTGCTATGAAGGGTGATCCTCTGTTACAACAACAAGACATAGCAATCTGGTTAGCTCTCCAGATGATGTTTGAGAAGATTCAGGTACCACAAACTGCTTGTAGATTTTCTGCCATTCGCATAAGAGATCAGGACGATCCTCATGATGATGCTCATCCTGAGGGGGAGAATAGTGCAAAAAGGCAGAAGACATCGGAGTATGAAGCATATGTATCTGGAGAGTCGTCATCTGGACAAGTTAATATAGAGGAACCAAGTCCTTCTACTTCAGGTAATCAAGAACAAGATGATGAATTTGATTTCTGGACTGATTCTTATGCTTTTGATGATGATGAGATTCCAACTAAGCAAGTAACACAAGACATCATGGAAGAGATATCTTTGACAATTGATGAAGCTAAGTTAAAGAAGATGGCAGATGAGATGCTAAGACAAAGATGTACTTTAGGAGATGAACATCAGTATCACATTGATCAGATGAAGAATTTCTTGCAAAGTGACATTGTTTGGGAAAGCAGAAAGGAAATTCTTATCTCTCCGCATCCATGAAAGATCACACCATTAGTTCAAAGCTGTCAAAGAGATCCTGAAGCTCCAGCACTATCTCTGATCAATCAAGACCTTTTGTACTTGAAGAAAGGAAATTCAGGTCCTGAGAAGATCGTTTTGTCACTTCATAAATTTCCAGCAATTGTCTTCAATGATGATGATATTGAAGAATGGACTTCCAGATGGGTTAATAAGTGTATAAAGAAGTTTAATCCTTATGCAAGATATGGTCTCTATCAGTGTTCATCAGGAGTTCAGTGATATGGGAAAGAGTGCACGATTTTCAACTTGGAATCGAAAGCTATCAACAGAAGATTAATCTCACTGCACCAACAATTACATTCCCAGGAATTGAAGAATATGATGTGTTTTCTATTGTCTATGAGCCCGTACATGGAATCATTTACACTAATAGCAAGAAAGAGAAAAGGGTGATGAGACCTTCAGAGATACATAAGTTTTGTGATGCAACACTGAGAAGAACGCTTGAAGGACTAAAGAGTTATTATAATGATGTCAAGTATGGCTATGTGCAAAAAGAACTCACAAATGATGAAGTTGAGTTTCTTAAGTTGTTTGAAGAAGAGATTGAAGTTCGATTGAATTATCGAGATCAAATGAGAAGATGGGAGATGTACGTGAATGGAAGACCACTTGGACCAAGGAGGGAACGCCCAGAATAATCGACCCTTAGGGGGAGATTGTTAGGTTTATGGAAAAGTGTCGATTATGTGGTTTTATTATATTTTGTTATTAGACTTTATTTTGTTTAGTTTAATATAGCTTGTAATAAGGTTTATTATGATTTAAGTAAGAAATAGCATAATAACCAAAGTCTAGGGACTAGTATTGACAAGTTAGGAAAATAAGGAAGGGAAGCCTCCCTCCCATTGCCTATAAATAGCCCTCTAATATTCATTAGAGGGTGATGCCCTTGTAATTAACTCTCATTTTCTCTCCATAATAAGATTTGAATTTTCCCTTTACTGGCCCTCATTCTCTCTAATCTTACATGTTGATATGATTGATTCAAGATTCATGTGACCTATCAAATATTTTTATGAACAAAGCAGCAAACGATCATTAATCATTGAAACAAAAGAATAAATAGATCATAAAAGTAAATGGTCATAACATCGCGAGAGGAATAAATGAAAGTATATGAAGAAACAATAGAAAATATCGTAAGCATGTAAAATATGAGTATGTCAACGGCTTAAGAGGGCATGTAAAAAGAACATATGTACAAATGTAATAATGATCAAGAGAATAAGTATATAGGGAACACTTCGCATAAAAATATTACGAATCAAAGAAGTATGAATAATAAATTGTACGAATAGTAAGTCAGCCAAAGGATAAACTGTTCATAATAATGGTATGATAGAAGTATGTGTCAATAATATTAAAGTAGCAACAATCATTTGAAACGATTATAGGAAATTATGAAAGACTATAGAGACTCATCCGTAAAATTAACTGATGCACACGAGAGTATTAATAACAATAGCTGAAAGAGGCATATTTCAAGGAAACAATATGTCAAGAATGCTAAACGAGACAGGAGAATTTATTATACAAACAATTAAGTATTTAAAGAGAGTTAATACCAAATGGCTAAAACAACACATAATAAGTATATGGTATATCAAGGATATTAAAATTAAATATGAGAAGTTAATTATACAAACAATTATTTATTAAAAGAAAGTGGGTATATCCGTAACACAAAGCAACAATACATCGAGACTTTTTAAAGAAATGTTTTAAACAAAAAAATCATCATTAACTATGATGGTCTAGATTTCCTCTTCGGAGTGGGGCTGCTTGTTGTGTCGTTCCCAAATGACATTCTAGTCAGAAGACGTGACCTTTATTAGCATGGTTTGTCACAAGGGTCTTTATGCGTAATTCGTTTTTGGCATCTCGGGTCTCGTTTCATTCTAGGCGAAAGAGCACATCAGCCATACGTTGGGCTATGAGTCGCTTGCTTGATGTCGAACTTTGGCAGTTGTCTTCTTGGTGGCATAGTTCTCTAAAATCATAAGGAGAAAAAGAATAAGACATTAATGAGGCGTGTTCCAAAAGTAGGTGCTCCAAGGCGACACGTACGAGATGACAAGTTAATAGTCGTATTCTAATTAGCCGGCATGCTTCCATGGAGTAGGTTACGTGATGATGTATGCATTACAGAATTACAAAGCGAGTGTCCAAACTCGTAGTCGATTAGTAAAATAACCAATGGAATCGAGATAGTATGTCGAATTTCAATATCATTGAAAATGGTGTTATGGAAATATCAAGAAAGTTTTAGAGACCATTGTATCTCTAACAATGTCTTGAGAAGGTTTTAGAGATCGTCGTATCACTCACAACGTCTTGAAAATAAATAAGACAATGATGTTACTCACAATTTCTTAAGAGAAGAGTTTTAGTATTTATATAAACAACATTTATACAAAATTTTAGAGATACTCTAGAAGGTAGATATAAGTGATCGAAAATAGTCAACATTTATATAAATTACCCTTATATAAATAAGTAGCGATACTCTTAATGATAGGCGTAAGAGATCAAAAAGAAAGTTACGTATTATATAATCATTATCCATATAATACTAATAGTAATGCTCGAGGGAGTAAATATATGGATCTCGGAAGTACGGGCTCGGATATCGGATAAACAATGAGAAAACTCTAAATTTTGAAAAAATATAGTCATAGTCAGGTTTAAAAACGACACAAGTTTCTCTATAACTATGGCTCTGATACAATTCTGTCAACCCCCTAATTAGGAGTGCAACAGAACGAGAACATTGGGGTGCGACGTCATGGAACAAAAAGTACAAGTCACGAAAAACGACCTTGAAATTTTAATATACATTTCAAAATATTTCACATTCGATACATTAAAAACATCAAAGATTGCAAACAGGTCCCAACAGTTTCAAAAATACACAAGTGTTTAGACATGACAAAATGTTTAGATAAAATTTTCATCGAATTTAATAATAGAAATTCTTTACAACACAGTATTTTCAAAAGAGATTTTATCAATTTATAAAATGAAGAGCCTCCAAAATACATATCCGTGCGGCTTCCCTCCGAGCAATATACCCGAAAACCTAAGATAAAACATGCTGAAAAGTCAACAAATTGTTGAGTGAATCCATAGGTTTATATAAGTAAAGCAGTGTTTGAGTAAAATAAACAATGTTTATAGAAATCAAGAATAGTGCTAAAAAAGCAGTTTAGTGGACCACAAGATTTCAGTAATGTAGATAAGAGAAACAAATTCACCAAGTCCAAAAAGTAATGTGTATTATTGCACTAAGCTCATGACACAAACCTTAACAGTATGCAAACCCCAATCAGGTTTGTGCCCCATCAAAAAGTGAGGTGTTCTGCCCAACACCCAAGTATTGGTATTTCAAATGTTAAATGCGTTCGTTGGTTGGTATTAGTTGTTGCGTACCCGAACAGGAATTGTCAGTCCCAATAGATCTATTCACAACACTCACATTCGCTACACTAGCAATTAACGGCTCATGATAAAGGGGACTTAAATGGCAGAGTGGTACTTAGACAATAATATTCAGGCAATAATCTGGATAGCATACAATTTAAAAACACTTGTGTCTAAAGTAAAAGTAAGCATGTAATCTCACCCCGTAGAGTTGTAAAACAAGTAAACAAAAAAGGGGCTATAAACTCACCTTTTGCGAAACGGCAAAATAAAAAATGTAGTAGCTGAAGTAAATCAAACCCCCTAAGTGCGACCTAAAATAAATGGCGCAACTTAGAAAAATAAACAACTAATACTCACACGAAAGAGAATGAAATAACCGAAGAATTTTATAAAACGTTTTTCTTTAATCGGATCAAGTATGGCATTGCGTCCTAGATGTATAGGTCAAACGTACTCAAAACACAAGTCTAAATCAGAATTTATATGACTTTTAGGATATACTTAAGTTTACTTCATAACCAAAACTTCCAACGTGTCCATATAAGTTTTACGTCTAACAAAAGTCTTTATTTACCCAAAATTCTGAAATTTACCCAACTTCACGCGCATAAGTCAAGATCCATAATAGATATAAGCACGAGGTTTTTGCGTACAGGAAGCCCTATGAATCTATTTTTTAGAAATGTAGGCCCCCACTACCCAGAAATTCCAGAACCTTGGTGAAATTACCATTTTACCCTTTAATACATGTGCAGGTTTATTTCTAAAATTAAACGCTTCATCAAAACGGACATAAAATGAAATCTAAAATAGATATTGATGTGAGGTCAGCGGAAGATCATAGCCCTAGATGTTCTCTACAAGTAGCACATTTTTATTTTAAAAAGTAAGCGAAAATTTTGAAGTTATATCCTTATTTTCAACAGTACCTCTGATTTGACTAGTTTTATAAAATCAGTGATAACTCACTCATCTGAAATGGTTAATGCTCCAACCAAACGGCCATACGTATTTAAGACACATACCTAGGTCACCATGTAATTTTCTAGAACTTCCAAAGTCAAAAATTATCCTATACACTCAAATCTATACAACATTTCAAAACAGACCCATTTAAAGAGTGACACAATTTGTAGCTTACAAAAACAGACACATTTTGAAAACTACGGGTGCTTTTTAAGTGAAACCAATTGGAGGTGGTACTACTAAAGGTACTCTACTGGTATAATTATGGTTTTACTATAGGTTTGATCAACAACATGGACTTATGCTCCATTTTTCATCACTAGGTCAGAATTGACAACTTTTAGTAAAATGGTCGTATCTCACTCATCTGGAGGAGATAAATTTTCATCCAATTAGATGCATGCACTTAAGAATTAAGTCTATCAATATGGCAAAACTCCCAGGTATGCTAAGACCAAAAATAATTCAAAATTAAGGCTACAACCTGCAGGTACACAATCCACTTTTAAAACCTCATCAAAAGCAACCCAACTCTCAAATCAAATCCACAAAACTCTAAACAATGACATACATGATTGATTAACACATTAACAAACACAAAATATCCAATATTTCTAGAAACTAACAAAATCTTGCATGGATCAAATCAAAATAAAATCAAAGATAGAGATTTAAACTTATAAGATTAAGATTAATAATAGGGAATCAAACACACAACACCCCTTATTGGTGTTGTCTAATTTTTGGGCCCAAACACAACCTAAAACAAATCAAAACTTGATTCTAAATATCCAATTTAATAATACCCACTTGTTTAATTAAAACCCTAACCAAGATTTTCAAGAAAATCAACAAGAAAGTGCCTAAATCTTTGATTTAACCCACCAATGTTTAAAAGAACTTCAAGGATGTTGTTGTGGTGTATAAAATGACCAAGAAAGTTTTGGTGGTGATGGTGTGATGGTGGTGGTCATTGGTGGCAGCCAAAGGAGGAGAAGGGAGGTGGGTTTGGTAAGATTTGCATGTGAAGAGGAGTGATGAGTGTATAACTTAAAAATACCAAAAAAATAAAGAGTGTGTGAATTTACTAAGGGGGTGGATAGTTTGTGGTGTCCAAGGAGGACCAATTTACTAATTTTTGATGTCAAATATAATTTAATAGGTATTTATTAAGTGTAGGTAGTATTTTGTAAGTAAAATGCATAAGGTTTTGTGTAAAAATGTATAATTTTGTGTATAATGTGTAGAATATCGTAGGTTAAATGTAAAATGTGTTAAGTATTGTTTATTAAGAGTAAATTTATAAACTTAGGTCATATTTAAGTATTTTAAGTCCGCTATACAAAGCGTAGCTGCAAAAACGTATAAATTTACAAAATAACGGGTTTACCGGGAAACTTACAAGTTATAATGAACGAAGTGACCTGAGTTCGTGAAAGTAAGTATATTATGTTTATTTATGATTATTAACATTGTTTTAATGACCTATGAGCATATCGTTAGTCGTTAAGACGTTTTCTTAAGATCATACGCGAAAAGCACACTTCTTGACTAGGGTTCCCAAAATAGGAAGTTATGCACAAAATGACCCAAATAATTTATAATTAAAAATTAATGAAATTGAAATATGACATGAATGGTACACAACATTAACGGTTATTAGTTTGGATTTTTTTTGGTTGTTACAGTCTTCCCCCATTAAGAGAATTTTGTCCCGAAATTCAGCTCGTTTGTACTCCAAACGATGTACACGCGAAAGGTGTTATTGATTCCACTGAGCTCCCAAGATAGTTCAAGTTTGTATAGCTCGCTTGCTCTAATGATTGTGCACGTTGTGCTGTATATTTAGTGTCCCAAATTCTTCAGTGCCAGGACTAAAGGTCATATCTTCAGATCATGTGTCGAATCGTGTTCGAAGGGTTCAATAAAACATTTAAACAAGGTAGCAACTAAAATTGAATAAATAATAGTCAAAGCATCTAGTATATCCAATGTGTGTGGGTACGGGTCAACTGTTATAAAAATCATAAATGAAAGGATTAAATACTTGTACTAATGAGAAAACAAGCGAAAATGAGGAATTAATATGTCATACCAATGATTAAAGATGCATATGTCGAGTAAGAATAGTCAACTGTACCAATAAACAATGTGAACGAAGGAATCAAGGAAAAGTACAAATCTCTAAAAGAAGTAGAGGGCAATGCAAAAAGATTAACCAGTGTAATAATTTGTGAGCAGGAAATTCTAAAAAGGAGAGATTAAATATTTTTATGACCAAAGCAGCAAACGATCATTAATCATTGCAACGGAAGAATAAATAGATCATAAAAGTAAATGGTCATAGCATCGCAAGAGGAATAAATGAAAGTATATGAAGAAACAATAAAAGATATCGTAAGTGATGACCTTAAATAACGTCTATTTTATAGCATCATTTATCCCATGTTATTAATCCATTTTGTATAGTTATTGCAAAGAACTGTTACTTAATCGTTTATATTTGAGAATTGTAGTAATTATGGAGTAATTGGTGAAAGTTAGCAAAAGGCACGCATTCTGCAACTTAAATAAAGATATTTTGAAGATTACTATTCTGAAGACCAATACACCGTATCCATCAAGGAAGATACGACGTATCCGTGCCTGCACTCACCAAAGACCACAAAAGGATAAAGCTCAATACGCCATATCCAGAGGACTCAATACGCCGTATTTAAGATATGGAATCAATATAATATTCTGAAAGATATCAAGCGTGGTCCCTACTCTAAGAAATCCCCAATACGTCGTATTCAACCGACTTCCAAACCTTATAAATAGAAAACTCAAAAATGAGTTTTAGGTGTGCTAAATCATATTCTCGATACCTAAACCACAAAAGTCGGTTTTCAGAGGATAAAAAGAGCAGAAGAGGTCGAGCAACGTATTCAATTCCATTGGAGACATCGTGTAATTCCATATACTTTAGTAATCATTTAGTTTTTGGTATCATTCTTTAACACAGTTAGTTTACCTTGGCTAAATAATTACTCTTGTATTTATTATGACGTTTAAAGGCTAATACCTTCAGGTATTGCCATTTATGATGAGATTGAATGTTTTGTATTTGTTTTTTCCTCAATTTCTTACTTTATCGTTGTAAGCTTGTTTATGTTTATCATTTTATACTTGTTTCGTGCTTGTGTATCCGACTTATATTCAACTAGATCTAGTATATGGACCAAGTAGATCAGAGTCTGGGATAGTCTCCATATAGTAATTCATACTCTAGAATATAGTTACACAAAATATTGTCTTCTAAGTCTGGTCTAGGATACGCTTCGGGCTTAACTAGTTAATTGGATTATTACCGATGGTTTATGATGTGTTGACTTGCAGGTGGACTAGATAATTCATCAGGTAACGTTCTGATTTCCATTAGATAGTTGGACAAGTGGACTACTAGTGTATGAATTGCCATTTAAGCGGTAAGTGGGTAAAGTCTCTATGAGCTAGGGTTTAACAAGATCACATTGCTTTAATCCCTAAGATAGATTATAATCAGCAAATAAGGATGCTTTATGCGGAATGCTTTAATGTATGAAGATATATTAATGTGTCTAGGTCTTAGGATGATGTAACGCCTAAGTCTTAAGAATGATATGCCACCTCGAGAGAAGAAATCATTACACTTAATAAACAAACCAACTTTCTAATCGGATTAATAATGGTTAATACAGTTTTATTATATTTAACTCGACCGCTCTTTTATCTTTTGTTAATTAGCTCGCGTGTGTTAAAGTGCCTTGAATTGATTGTAGTCACCAACCAAACCATGCCAGTCTCTCAGGCTGAAAACCCCTCTTTTCCCGTTAGAATTAGGAACTAGGACTGACATAGGTTTTGAATAGAGTAGAATTAACATAGATTAGATAACCAAGATATTAATTAAATTAATAGATTTAACCTCGTATCAAGTGTTCGACACCCTACTTACCACGAAACTACTACCGATCGGGTACACTGCACGTTAAAGTGTTGTTTTTGGTTTAGTCGGCAAAATATATATTTAAAACTTGAATAAATAAAATATACACCACACAACGACACTGATGACATCAAATAATGTCTATTTTATACATCATTTATCCCATGTTATTAACCCATTTTGTATAATTATTGCAAAGAATTGTTACTTAATCGTTTATATTTGAGAATTGTAGTAATTATGGAGTAATTGGTGAAAGTTAGCAAAAGGCGCGCATTCTGGAGCTTAAATGAAGATATTTTAAGATTATTATTCTGAAGACCAATACGCCGTATCCATCAAGGAAGATACGGCGTATCCGTGCCTGCACTCACCAAAGACCACTCAGGAATAAAGATCAATACGCCGTATCCAGAGGACTCAATATGCGTATCAGATTATGGAATAAATATAATATTTGGAGTTCTCAAGCGATGTTCCCAACTCTAAGAAATCCCCAATACGCCACGTTTATCCAACTCTTGGCTTATGCCGTATCCAACCCGATTTCCAAGAACCCTTTATATACTAAAACTTCCTAACGAGTTTTAAAGTGTGCTAAATCATATTCTCGATACCTAAACCATCAGAAGTGATTTTCAGAGGGAAAAAGAGTTAGAAAGTCGAGTAGTATTCAATTCCATAAAAAGACAACATGTAATTCATTATACTTTAGTATGTCATTTGTTTTTGGTTATCATTGTTAACTCGGTTATTATACATTGGCTCAATAATTATTTGTTATTTATTATGACGTTAGAAGGCTAATACCTCTGTGGTATTAGCATTATTAAGATCTGAATGTTTGGTCTTTGTTTTATTCTCTAATTTCTTGAATTTATCATTGAGTGCTGTTTATGTTATCTAATTTATACTTGTTTTACGCGCTTTTGGTATGCGACCTATCATACAATGATCTAGTGAAGCAGATTGATTTGTTCCAAATAGTTATACGTAAAATATAGTATATAAGGATTAGTCAATAATAGTATAGTAATAAATATCCGCGAGGATTCTAGAAGATTGCTTTTGACCAAAGAAATTCCTAAAATCTCTCGGGTCGTTTGTCCTCGGTGAAGTGTGAATAGAAAGTCGGTCTAGTTTGTGATCGCGTGATTTGAATAGTTTCAAAGATTTTGATTTGGTCTCTTATTTCTACAAAAAAAAAAATAAAAAATAATAAAAAACTGCATAAAAAACATGTAAAACAGTAAACAATAAATGCATTTAAAGCGCTTAAGAAATAAAGCTCGAAAAGTTAACGGGAGATTAATAAAACGCACATGTTAAGAACTATGACAAATTTAATCCCTACGGATATGCAAATTTATTTTTTATAAATCCTAAATGACAAAGTTAATTTTTCAGAAAAAGAATTATATTTTTTGATTTTTAATTATTTATTGTATGATTTTTTAAGTTTTTAATCTAAATATGCACGAAAAATCCTTAAACATCAAACTAAAAAATCTAATGAAAAATCTAAAAGTTAGTTAAGTATTAAGAAATGCAAGAAAAAAGAGTAGCTAGGAGAGAGCCTTAAATGAAATAAGCCAAAGAAAAAGTCTATACGCACTCGAGATGCTTTTATTAAAAAGGGCAAAAAAAAGGGGTAAATATATTTTGTGTGCCACCTTTTAGGCTGTAAAAGTCCCAAGGGGCATAAGGGCGCAGTGGTGTGTGCTGCGTGTGTAATAAAAGTGGTTGAGCTAGGTCGAGGTCTTGGGTTCGAGTCCTGCTCACCCAAGACTTCCCTAATTCCCTTTTTTTTTATTTTGTAAAACGTTTTTAACAAACTTGTAAAACAGCTGATTTTTAACAACTTTTGTAAAAGAAACTTTTTGAGAAATCTACTTAATAAGCTAGAAAAAAGCCTTTTATTATGACAGATATACTTAAATGATTTTTAGCTTTTTCACTAAATTTAAAAAACAAATAAGCTTGAATAAGCTCAAACACAATCAAATAAGCTAAAAATTACTTTAAACAAACCTAACAAGCACAGATGAACAACATTTAAGCAAAATCAATAAGTAATAAGCTGAGAAAAGCTCATAAGCATTTTGACACAAAACGGTTTACCAAATAGACAACAAGGCTAAAAACCTTAAAGCAACTAAATTGGAACTAAAGGGAACTTATGACCTAGTGGCTTATAAAACCTTAAGCTTATGCTAAAAACTATCTAATCAACCATTAAAAAGCATTTTGAAAATCAAATAAGCTAGGAAAAGGCTAAAATAAAAGGCTAGTGCATGCAGATTAACTATTTTTATTTTTTTTATTTTTGAGATTTGAAAATGCCTAAGTGCAGCCTTAAGATTAAGCTACTAAAAGCTAATGAAAAGTCCCAAAAGCTAAAAACAGATCAACCTTGATGTCCAGAGAGCTTATACTTTTAAAATCTTATCTTAAAACAAACTCCTACTCATCTAAATTTGCTATAGAAAACTGTTTTTTTTGGAAAAATATAAAGTAAGAACCCTTAAGCTGTTTTGGACTCAAACAATGCACAAGACAATGGTGCTCACTTAACTATATTCTTTTCTATGCATTTATAGACCAAAAACATACTTGAAGCAATACCAAAAGAAAACACAAGCTTCTAATGAAAATCTAATGCAAATTACTGATTAATCTTAAAACCTGGACTACACAGATTCAAATGGTTTTAATTACCGTGATATCTAAACTTGAACTTAAAACAACAGATTTAAAGAACAAATTTAAGCTGATTAAAGCTGATTCAAAAGCCAAATTTAACTTTTGACCTTATTTGACCAATTTTGAATCTTATGCCAAACACCCCTTTAAAAACCTATTTTGCACTTTTAAACTATTAAAGGCCTAATTAAGCTGATTTTTGTTAAAACAGATTTAGTATTAAGACAATTAAGCATTAATAAGCAAACATCAACCACTAATGGCATATCTAATAAGGCTCTAAAATAAGCTAATAGCTAGGATTTTTAAGACAGTTTAACGAATAAGATTGAACAAGAAAAATCTAAGCTATAGACTAACAATATTAAGCTATACTAAGATGCAACAAGTAGAAATAAGCTATAAATCTAATCTTACTATTAAGCACTCTAAATAAGCATAAAATTTAGCTAAACAGAATGGATAAGCTAGCTTATAGAATAGAACTTTGTACTTAATCCAGTAAACAGGGATGTAATTTGCTCTTAAGAGCTTAGAATTAAGCTCCAGCTTATCATAGGTAATCTGGTATTGTCTATAAGCCCTTCCACAATTGGCTTATCATCTATATCAAAAGCTGAGTTAATTTTAGGGTGAAAAGAGTAATCTAATAAGCTCAGTTAAGCTTTTAAGGGCTTAACTGAGTGATAACAAGCTTAAGTAGTATATAAGAGCTTATGGGAGCTTATTGAGACTTATTAAATCATAACACAAATCATTGTAAGCTAAATTGCATATTAAGTAAAACAGATTTTAAAAACACAAGATTAAAAGTAAATTGCAAATTTTATTAATGAAACTGAGTTACAAAGCTTTTAAAAGGAAAATACAAGACTTTAAAATGACAATAAGCTGAAAGCTAAATTCTACATACTCCTACTCTACTGCCTTGGTGTGTGTGATGAGCCTACTATTTATAGGCCTATTAGAGGATCGGATCCAGGTCTTGGTGTGTGGATGTTAGTTGTGTGACGAGGATTGGGTAGCCTTGATCCACAGCTTTCATTTGCCCTTGTGCTATTGTTTAAATCCAATCTCAGCCCTTGATTCTTTGCTACGTCCCTTTCTCTCAATGATTGTCAGGATTGCCAAAACTGTCAGACCTTGACGTATTATTACATCATAAATCTATCTAGAAGGAGAGGGGAGCATGTGTTACGGAGTTGAATTACCCTGCGTGTGATTTCATTGTGTAAAAGGGAGGAAGGAGGATGAATAGTAATTTTGAGCGGTTTTTTATAGTTTGACTAGGTCAGACATAGTTTTGTGGTGTTGGGCTTGGATTTATGATGGATTAATAATGGTTAATACAGTTTTCTTATATAAGGTTCGACCGCTCTTTTATCTTTTGTTAATCAGCTTGCGTGGGTAACAGTGTCTTGAATTGATTGTAGTCACCAACCAAACCGTGCCAGTCTCTCAGGCTGAAAACCCCCTTTTCCCATTAGAATTAGGATTTAGACTGACATAGGTTTAACATAGGTTTAGATTAGAATAGAATTAACATAGATTAGATAACCAAGATATTAATTAAATTGATAGATTTAACTTCGCTTCAAGTGTTCGACACCCTGCTTACCACGAAACTACTACCGATCGGGTACACTGCCCGTTAAAGTGTTGTTTTTGGTTGAGTCGGCAAAATATAAATTTAAAACTTAAATTAGTAAAATATACCATACAACGACAGCACATCAAGTTTTTGGCGCCGTTGCCAGGGAGTAAAAATTAATCTTGATTTTTTAATTTGATATTTTGGTTTTTAACATTAGATTAGATCTAACCTTTAGGATTAGTGTAATTTAGATTAGTGTATATTCTTGTATATTCTATAATATTTGTATATTTGTATATTTGTTTGCTTGTATATATTTGTGTGTTTTAATTGTTTGCGCATTTAATTTTTAAATACACTGTTTTGGTCGATAGTTGAATACGGCGTATCCACTTTCATCTGATATGGCGTATCCAGTTTTCTGTCCAATACAGCGTATTCATTCTATTAGATTAATACAGCGTATCCACTTTTATTGGATACGGCGTATCGATTGTCTAGAACTGAAGCTAAAATCTTGGTTTTCCAATTTGATTTTTCATGCTAAATTTATTTATCTTTCTTCAGAGCAAATCCTGCTGATATTTTTTACCTGTATTACAGGAAGTACTTATCAGAGCTAGTTGATTGAAGAAGGTATTACAAGAAGTCATGGTTGAACCAATTCTATCTGATAACTTGGAAAAAGCTCCAACTGAATCAAATCTTTCTATCACTAGTAACGACATAAACATTGAACTCAGCAAAGAATTTTTGGTGGAATTAAGAAAGAATATTTATCATGGAATGTACAATGAAGACGTGGTAGATCACATTGTTAAGGTACTTAAAATGGTTGATTTAATTTGCGTTCCTGGCGTGGATTCCCATCAACTGCGAATGAAAGTGTTTCCTCTCTCATTGGCCGATGATGCTAAAGAATGGTGGATTAGTGAGGAAATCACCACTTGGGAACAACTTGTT
>BQNB010158208.1:0-15058 GCA_026074375.1 Tanacetum coccineum
TTGAGATTGTGTTGATTTTAGGATTGCCATGCTGCCTTAGTAGTAGTAGTGTGCGATGCCTAGAGAGTGTAAGTAAAATCGTCGCGGGTAGCGATGATTGATTGATTGATGTTGGCCATGCTTGCCCTAGAGTAGTGCGTGTTGCCTTGAGAAATTTTGTGGATAGTCGCAGGTAGCGACGTGATTTGGGAATGTGCTTTGGTGGATTATGTGTTTTATGTGTTGACCAGTTGTGCCTGTTCGGTATCGAACTTGGTTGGTGATTATTGTTCGTATTCTTCCCGTTATATTTAATATATATAAGGATATATATGTATATATACGGTTACAGACGTCTAATTTCAAACGCTATGATGATTTGTATATGTAAGCAATAATGATGCTGATAATTTGGATAAAAATATTTTATACTTATACCCTTTTATCGTGTTATCACAGGATGTCTACCCTAGTGTTTGTTGACCCGGAGAGTTTCACCCAGGCTAACGGAGCTCAGAGCTCCCGAGTGCCCGTGATCAGCAAGGGTGTGATTCAGATGGATCAAAAGAAGATCAGGTCTGTTTTGGACTGGGAAGTGCCGAAGAAGGAGAGAGCATGCAGCAGTGGTGAAGCCGGATGCTCGAAGTAATTTTATTTTTTACCTAATAAAACGAGCTAAAAAACAAGCTAAAAAGACCAATAATGACCAATAAATACAGAAAAATGCATTGTATTCGTTTGTATTGTGAATTGTGTCTTGCAGGTAACAGATATTGCATAAAAGGACAAAAATGAAGCAAAACGGACAAAACCGAGCACGGGAATGGAAAGAGTACAAGAAATCAAAGCAGAATGCAAATTTATCTTAAATCCAATCCTGTTCATCCCTTAACCTAAAAAAACCTAAATCCTTATTGTTAAATCATTTTCACTATTAGTCTAATTCCATTTCACCATTAGTCCTAAATAGTTTGCAAAGTTAGTCCCTAAAACTAAACGGTTGTTAGTTAAACCTAACAATTGTTAAGTGTTATTACTAAATCATAAACCTATAACCCTTTTTTATATAAAACCTTACCCGGCCCAAACTAATTATAAAAAACCAAGCGATGTTGCCTTTTTGTGATAATTCTCCTCCTCTTGATGTTTTAAACGATGACTTTGAGATTTTCTCTGATTTTAACGATGATTGTACTTCGAGTGATGACGATTCTTTTGAGGACATCGATTACGTTGAGGCATCACCTCCTGATTCTGAGCTCATTAGCTTAGAAGAAGTAAAGGACGATATACTTCATGAGAAATTATTGAATATCAATCTTCTTATTGCTAAGATCGAATCTTTGAATGACAACCCCACTCTTGATTGTGCGCTCAAGTCTCCTTCCCCATTTCCTATCCCCGTTGAGGACAGTGACTCTTTCTTTGAGAAGTCCGATACTTCTCTCTCTTATTCAGATAATTCTTTACCCGAATTCAAGACTTTTAGCGATCATATAGAAGAGACGAGTAGTGGTAGTGCCACTACTCATGCTGATATTTCTCTTCCCGAGTATGATTCATTTCATTTTGAGATTGAGCCCGATCAGGGTGAGTTGACTAGAGTTGTGGTGGAAGATATTTATGATAATTCGACAAGAGAACTTCGTGTTTATGTGCCTAATGTGTTACCCCCTCATCTCACCCTTATGTTGGATTCGGATTTCATTCCTTCTTATGATTCCCTCGGATCCGATCTTGAAGTTTCTTTTCCTTCCGGAACTAGAAACAAGATTTTTTATCCGGGGATATTCTTTGAAGTCCAATCCAAGAGATTTCTATCTCGGGATACATTTTCTATCTCATTTATCCATAATCTTTTTTGTCCAATGATTGAGACTTTTCTTCTATTTTCATTCGAAAATGAAGACAAAGTTTTCAATCCTGGTATTCTTTCTTCTAATCTCTTATCTCATCGAGGCAAAATCACTTTTGATTTTTCTGAGAGCCTGATGATGATTTCTGGAGGGGACATTCCTTTCTTGGATGTCATGTTTCTCCATTTTTATCCCCCTTGACCAGCTCAAGTATGGGGGATTGAGTCAGGCTCAAGACTTGGTTAACAAAAACAAGCGATTCGTAGGTGGCAACCCATGTTTATCCTTAGTAGCAGTATTAGTTTAATATTTATTAATAAGTGTGATGTGAGGAAGCTCGCCTCTTCCTTTCTCGTGTTTGGTGTTTTGTGGTTTATGTCCGGGATTGCCCGGATTTTGAAGACTCTCGTGCTCGTGGTTTTGTCCATCGTCCACTCGATCTTCAATCCTTTGCATGCCTATATTTGGGAATCCGGTATCCGAGATCTTATTGATTTAATGTTTATCTATTAGCATAATTAATAAACGGCTTTACATTTGCGTAGAGACCCCTTAATATTTGGATTATGCCTTGAAATTAGTATGGGGGTGACAATCTCACATTGAGGACAATGTGTAGTTCTAGTATGGGGGGGATTGTTCGATTTGATCTTACTTGCATTTGTCTTGTCTTCTCGTAACCCCGTTTTTCCACCAAAAATATGCAAAAATTAAAAAAAAATTAAAAATAGAATAAGTGTTGACACATAGTTTTGTCTTTTTAAGGAATAAATTTTGACTTGATCGAGCATGTTGCTCTCTAGCTTGCCCCTTAACTTTTAGACTAAGCATTCGCGGATCTTTTTATTAAAGATTTTAAATTTGCGAAGAACGAGAAATGATATAGTTAAGTATAAGTTAGATGCTAAACATAGAGTAGTTGGATCTCTTTAAGGCTCATAGAGGTTAATTGTGACTTTTTGCTCCCATTAGCTTAATAAACATTATATAATTGTTGAATAAATAAAGTTACTTTAGGTTTTTGTGATTCTTAGTTTAAATCACTTCGTAGAGATTCCTTCTAGTGAAATTAAGGTACACATTAAGGTTTTGTCAGTGTTGTGGGGAAATAGGCTACCGATTCCTGACGGCTCGCTACCGTTGTTTAGGTAGTTAAAAGACCACATGACTTGAAATTTGGCTATAATAATAATAAGTTATGTAATAAACCAAAGCCGAAATAAGACCACCACCTCTTGCCGGCTCACAACCGATGTGGTAGTCGTTTAAAGGGTGGAGGTAAGAACAATAATAAAACCATGGGCTGATAAAAGTTTACTGCATCTTGCCGGCTCACAACCGATGTTGCAGTCTTCTAAATAAAGCACATAGTAATAATCCAAGACTGATAAAAGTTTGCTGCATCTTGCCGGCTCACAACCGATGTTGCAGCCTTCTAAAAGGTCGAGGAAATTACCGAGGTCGAAATATGTTTGCTGCATCTTGCCGGCTCACAACCGATGTTGCAGCCTTCTAAAGGACCGAGGTTTAATAATGTTGCAATAATAATAAGTATAAAGCCAAATTTTGACTCCGGGGTTATCTAAATAAAGCCTCCGTCTCTGGACTCGTAGTTGAGTTGTTGCGGATGAAATAAAAAGGATAACCCCTAAATCATGCGAAATTAGAACCTTAATGTGGACCTTATTCTCACCATATCGTCTCTTTAGGAAAGGATTTCAAACTAATTGTGGTCTAAACCAAGTTTACTTTATATGAATAAGACATTAATTTATTTGTCACAAATAATAATAATAAAATCTTTAGAGGATTTAGGAAATAAGGGAGCAGAAAGTAGCTATGCATTCACAATTAGCATTTATGAGTAGTGTTAGCATCTTAACTTGTATTTAACAATGATTTTGTTTTTAAGCTTGGTTTGGGGCGGGTGAAAAATCAAGGACGATGAATTTATCCTTTTATTGTTTCTTATTCCATAAAGTTAGATATGTATGAATAATAAATGCATAAAAATGGTTAAACGGGGGGCTTTTCAAAACTAGTGATTTCTTAATCCCCTTTGATGAACACTTAGCTACTTTTCTAAGTAATTAGTCTAGGGGGGTGAAATTTTTGGTTTTCTAAGTTTGTATTTATGACATTGCGTGAGGACACGACAATAGCTTAGTATGGGGGATTTTTTGTATGTGTTTAAATACACATACCTTTTACCTAATAAAACGAGCTAAAAAGACTAATAATGACCAATAAATATAGAAAAATGCATTGCATTCGTTTGTATTGTGAATTGTGTCTTGCAGGTAACGGATATTGCACAAAAGGACAAAAACGAAGCAAAACGGACAAAACCGAGCACAGGAATAGAAAGAGTACAAGAAATCAAAGTCAAAGGCGAATTTATCTTAAATCCAATCTTGTTAATCCCTTAACCTAAAAAAAACCTAAATCCTTATTGTTAAATCATTTTCACCATTAGTCCAATTCCATTTCACCATTAGTCCTAAACAGTTTGCAAAGTTAGTCCCTAAAACTAAACGGTTGTTAGTTAAACCTAACAATTGTTAAGTGTTATTACTAAATCATAAACCTATAACCCGTTAACCCAAAACCCTTAAAACCTGGCCCAAAATATTAAACCAAGCCCAAGTCAACCCCCCTTCTACCAAGTCAATGGTTAAGACTCTTACACCCGAGTTAAAATTACTATTCATGCTTCCATTTCCTTCTCATTTTTACCATAACCACACCCAGGGTAACTCCACCAAATCACACGATCTCAAATCCCTTCTAGAAGCTCATGACGCAAGCAATGACGATTTTGGCATGCCAGGTTGGCAATCCCAATGCCAATCATTGGCTAATGATGTGTGTCACATGATCTAAGGACTCCAAATGATTGCATGGAGAATAATCAAGATTGAAGGGCCAGGATTAGTTGATGAGGAGCGTCCTAGGGTTCTGGATCCTTCCTCTGAGCACTATATAAGAAAGAGCTCTCACACACAGCAAGGGTGTCTAGTTTTAGCTTATTGTCTAGCTTTTAGTAGTTTTTAAGTAGCTTATTAGGTAGCTTTTAGCTTATTGTCATTTTAAATACTGTATTTTCTTTTTCAAGCATTGTATTCTCTTTAATCATCAATAAAATTCACTTTGGTTTGAATTCAAGTTCTATTCACATGTTCAGTTTATGAAACTATGATTTAAGTTTTTCAAAATCTCTATAAGCTCTCATAAGCTCTGAATTACTCCTAAAGCTGGCTTTATTTCAGTTAAACCTTTAAAGCTTAACTGACTTGTTACTCCACCTTAAAAATCTCCCCTAAATATACCTAAGTTTATATGGATGATAAGCCAATTAAGGACGGGCTTATGGACAATACCAGCTTGTTCTAAAACAAGCTGGAGCTTGTTAGATAAAGCTCATAGAGCATGTTGATCTCCCTGTTAAGCTTTGATTAAGGTATTTCTTCTTTTTCTCTCTTTAAGCTTCATTTTTGTTTTGCTTATTACTGCTTAATTTTGCTATTTGCTTGCTTATTAATGCTTATTCAGTTTATTTAGATCTTATTGATGCTTATTAGTGATAGTTTTCAGCTTATGACTCATTTGAATGTTGTTTTCATATAAACTGTCTTGTTTATGCTTATTGTTCTATCTTATTGGATTAGTGCTTATTTGTGGTTAATCTTTGCTTATTTGGACTTAATTTCATTAGAACTTAATCTGTTTTATATTTTACAACTTAATTAAAATTGTTTTAAGCTTAAGTATGATTTCAAACTTATTAAGGGGGTGTTTGGCACAAGCAGTACTAACCTATGTTAGTACTGTTTGATTTCCTTGTGACCTTTAAGCTAAGATTGACAAGCTCAAACTAAGCTTATATGTTAGTTTTAATAAGTAGTTAAAGTCTAAATATCAAAGTCAAGGTTTAATCTGTTGATCCCAAACCTTGATCGATTCTTTAGCTTGTAAAGAGTATGTTACCTTGGATAAATCTGAAATAACAATAATAGAGAATTTGTATGTATATTAAAGTGTATGCGGAATCTACACCTTAATACTCTAGAAGTAATATCAATGGAACAATAAGCTTGTAATGCAGTAGAATGAACAATAAATATAATCAAGTAGCTTCAATATTATTATATTAATAATACGAGTACTCTTAACTAGTACTAGGGTTTACAACCTTGAAGAATGTAAAAATGTATTCTCAAAAGTATTCAAAAAGATATCTAAAGCCTTAACCTAGGACCTCCTTTTATACACCAAGAAGTCCTTTACAAGATAACTACAAATCTTAGCATATCTTCTATAATTCTAAACATATACGTATCTTCCTAACTTTATAAGATATACACTAAGATTACATCCATATATATCTTTTCACACGTCTTTATCCTCATGCAATCTTCTTTTGGCAGTCTTAAGTCTTCAGCAGTATTAACTTTCTTCTGGCAGTACAAACTAACACTAGCAGTACTAAGTTTAGTACTGGCAGTACTAACCTAGTTAGTACTGTTAGTTATATTCTAAGCAATATTAACCTCTTGTGAAGATTTATTCCCAACAATCCTCCTCTAAACTTTTGATTTACCCTAAAATCTCAAGTTTCTTGTAAATCTTCTAGTCTTCTTCTGTTGAGGATTCTTTTAAACACTTCACTGCCTTGGTCTATTAGCAATATTGTAGATTTTAGTTAAAAGCTCATCTGCCATCTCTGAATGTTGATCCACTCTTAGCTTGTTACATATCATCAAAGTTGCAAGTCCTTTTGTTAGTAGATAATCCTTTTCAACCAACATGAATATATCTTGTCCTCTCTCTGTAGATACATGATGAACAACACACATATCGTACAACCACCATTTCAAAGGATCATGTATATATCTATGAAGTTCTAAAAGAGTTTCTTCATCTGGTTCAAACAACATCTTTAATTCAACCCATAATTCTTTCTCTTTGTCATCAGTAAGTCCTGATGAGTTAAATCTTTCTTGAACTAGACTCCATAACTTGAGCAGATCTTCCCTGTCAAAATTCTTAAGCATATCTAAAAAAGTTTGATATAACCTCTATATGATCCCCTACTCTGATGATTTTCCAAAACTTCATTGTATCTTTAGAGTGAATTTCCCAGTTAACAATTGGATATTTGGTTTGTAGGGCTTCAACATGTATCCCTTCTTCTGGAACTGTAATTATCAGTTGATGCAGCTTTTCTTGAGATAATTCTTCTGGTTTTGGTTCTTCATCTGTTTGCTCTTGAACTGATTCTGAAACTTCTTCAGTTCTTTGTCTTTTAGCAGGTTCTTCTTGAACTTCTTGACCTTTTCTTTTTAATCTTATTTGAATCTCAAACTCAGAATCCATAGGCACAAAGTAATTAATTTGATCCCATACTCTTTCAAATATAGGCCTAATATCATCATATCTTATTCCTTTGACATCTTTCATCTTGTATCCTCCCTGATTCTTCAAGTATACACACATATTCTTTCTCACTTCAGCCACAGATATAGGTCTCATTTTGAGTGCATGATAGCTTATCACAGATGGATCATTCTAATCCATAACATTTTCCCTTTCTTCTGACTGCTTTGCTTGAGCTAAAGTTTATTGAGCTACTACATTAATTTCATCATGTAGTCTTTGTGCTATTTCTGCATCTCTGGCAAGCCTTTGTCTTTCCTCATCTTCAAGTTGTTCTTGTAATCTTATTGCTGCCTTGAATCCAGCTCTTTCCTGTCTTTCTTTTAACTTAGTCTTCTTCTCAGGCTTAGACTCTGTCATAATCGCTTTTCCTTTGTCCTTTGCCTTTACACCAGCAGTACTACCTATTTCACCGGCAATACTAATATCAGTAGTACTGACTTGTCTACTGGCAGTACTAACTCCACCACTACCAGTATTAACTCCTATTCTTCTTTTGATAGAGGTTTGATAATTTGCAGGAGTAGTAACTTCTTTCTGACCCTTCTCTCCACTACCTTGATCTTCCACAAGCTTAGTAGGTTCTTGTTCTTATAACACAAGCTCAATATCATCACTAGTCCTTAAGTGCATATCAGTATCCTTTTGAACCTCTGTATCTGCATCCTGAAACCAAGTCACTCCTTTATCTTGTACCAAAGAGATATTTGGATCTTCATCAATGTCAAAGATCTTCCTCCCCTGTTTGTAAGAATCCTCTGAAGCTTCTTCATGTTTTGAAAGAACAATCCTAGCTCTTCTCTTGGATTTGCTTGTCTTGACAATCTACTCTAATTTCTTTACCTTTTTAATCAACTTTGTGAGAGCAACATTGTAAGTCTCTTTTGTTTGCTTCAGATCATATTCTAAACCTTCTACTTTCTTTGATAAAGTGGTACACAAAACCATAAATTCATGTAGTGATTGGCTACCCTTATCACATCTAAGTGAGTGAACACTGTGGAGAGGTGATTCATGGGGTGTTGGAACAACTTCCTCTGCATCAGGTGAGGATTGAGAGTGTTGTGGTTGAGAGGTGGATGGAGCACTAGTTGATGTATGATGAGGTGATGGTGATGGTTCAGGTGATAGGGATGGTGAAGATGTGATCCTAGATGGTGAGGTTGTAAGTGCAGTGAGCATAGTAGGAAATAAAGGTACTTCTACCCCTGAATAACCCTTTGTGACCCTTTTTATGTTGCTAAAGACTTTATTGTTAAGGGAGTGAGCAACATAGGTTCTGTTGTGAGGTTGAAGGTGTTTCTTTTGCATGTCTAAACAGATTTGAATAAACCTTGGGTACATCAAAACTTATGTGGGCTTTCTACATTCTTTACCATGGCATCAAAAATCATCTTTGAAAAATTGAAAGTCCTGTTTGTTGCTAGACATATGATAGCAGTAGCTATGTTACTACTAAACTGCTCCCAAGCAGTTTTCTCAGGGCTTAAGCAGTGGAGGATAGTATGAATTAGGAACCTCCACCGAGGAGAAAAATTTCCCTTTTGAAAGGTAAGCTTATCAGAATCAGTTTCATACCCCATAAGAGCAAGTTGCTCAAAGATCTCTAAATTAGGTAGAGAAGTAACACCATCATTGTCCTCCAACTTCAGATGTCTTCTTAGAGAGGCTTCAGTGATAATCTTGACATGTCCATCTATGCTAGCAGTGAGTTCCACTTGTCCATTAACATCTGTGCTAGCAGCAGCTGTTCTCCAAAACTGTTTGATAAAAGAGACATATATTTTTGGATTCTTTGTGAGGGCATACTTGATATGAATAACATTAAGAAAATCAATGATCTTATGAAACCCTTCACTTTCTTTAGACTTCACTAGATAGGCCACCATGTTATGCTTGTCGCTAAACACCAAATTAGCCATGTGATTAAGAAAATAATGAATAGATTTCTAGGATGAGTTCGTTTATGTAAGAATGAAAACTTGGCAAAGTTAATTGAGATTATATGCAGAGCACTTAGGATTGTAATTGGACCGACTGAATAAAATTTGATCTTATCTTGAAGAAATCTTACTAATTTATAGAAAGATCATGAAAGTCCAATTAGTCAAACCCTATAGGCTATTGTTGACGGAAATATCTCAACGGCTATATTAAAATAAGGAAATTCTGTTATGCCTCAAACAGTACTAACGGTCATCCAACAATACTATTATTAGCCTAACAATACTAACTTTAAGCCTAGCCGTATTAACTTCTCCCAGCAGTACCAATATATGCCTGGCAGTACTAAAATTACACTAGCAGTACTAAAAACTTATCTAGCAGTATTAACCATGTCTTTAATAATTTTGCAATAATATGCCTTTATTCATCACAAGCACACTAGAAATGACTAGATAAACATGTGAAAATTCATGAGGATCCATATTTATGCAGAACCCATGAATAAAAGTTAAAAACTATTAATTAAGCCAAAGTACCCCATGCCATCTAAAAACTGTCAACAATTTTGAATCACACAGGCTCTCTTTCTGTTTTTAGGCTCACCTTTTCTCTCAATTCTTTTAGCTCACCAAATCACTCTGTCTATTTTTAATCTCTCTATTCTTTTAGCTCACAAATTCACACAATGTTGTACAAATTCCATCAATTTCATAAGTTTCATACTGTCCTACCCACTTCCAAGTGTGTTACCTCTTGAGAGAGGTAGGTCATTGGACTTTTAGATGCAGCCTTAAACCTAGTTTGAGCATCTACATCCCTAATATGGTAAAGTGGCACGTGGGACCACTACCTGAACTAATTCCCTAAGGACTTGGCTCATTAAGTGTTGCCATGAATTGGGTCTTACTTTATGTTACCACTGTCCTGCTCTGCTTCAAAGCTAGAAGCAATAGTGACAACCCTTTTCATTCTGTCACCCCACTCCTTATGGACAGCCTCATCACCAACCTTTTAGGGGGACCACCAGACTGAGGTACCTTAATGTCCCAACCTCTCTTGATTTGCCAATGTGTTTGACACTTTTTGTCTAATGTAACATGTCCTTCCAGGCATTCTTGACTACTTATGAGCACAATTTGCCTCCCCTCAAGAAATACATCAGAGGTTAGCAATCAACAGTATCTTTTCTAGTATACTCCTTTGTTTATCCTACAAATGTTAGTCCAAAACCAAGAAAACACAATCCAAAGCATTTTCTTGTTTAGCAGTACTAATTATGTGTTGGGAATTAAGGGCTTCTATAAGTTCATACTGTTGGAAGGACTTAGTACTGCTAGTTGAAGATTGATACTGCTAGTGAAGATTAAAGAATATGAACTAAGTCATTAGTACTGCTAGTTGTAATATTAGTACTGTTAGTTATAGTTAGTACTGCCAGTATAAAGTGACAGATTATTAGTACTATTAGTTAGTTACTTAGTACTGTTAGTATGTAATGATAGTACTGCTTATGTGATAAGCATTAGTTATATTAGGAAAAGATATGTATTATCTTTTACGTATTTTGTAAGCTAATATTAAGGTTTTTCCTTGGTGTATAAAAGGAACCCTACGGCATAGTTAGAGATATCAGTTCATTGGCATATCTCATAGTTAGTAATCTGTAATCATTTTAGCAGATCAATACAAAAGTTTAGTTATTGTTCTTCTTAACATTATAAGTTAGTTTCCGCATAACTTATATTGTTTATAGTCATTGTTTCTCTTGTAGTTGGTTTGGATTTATCTAGATTGGCTACCACCCTTAATAGGCTAGAAAGATCTATTTATATTGGGATCTACAAGTGGTATCAGAGCCTGTAGAGAAACTCTGAATAAGAAGAACCAAAACACATCTGTTTCATAAACCCTTACTTTTCAAAACTCATCAATGGCAGGATCAGATGATGATACTCCACCACCTCCACCACCACCACCAACACAAACACCAGTAGTAACACAAACCCCTCACACTATGTCAACCATAAAACTCCCTATTCTTAAGAAGGGTGAATGTGACATTTGGGCTATGAAGATGGAGCATTACTTGGCACATACAGACTATCCTATATGGGAAGTCATTCAAAAGGGTAATGGTCCTGTAAGTGTCTCTACAGATACTAATGGGGTAATCAAGGTGTTGCCACCTAAAACTGCTGAAGAAATTTTGGCTAGGGAAAGAGAAAGAAAAGCAAGGACCACCTTGCTCATGGCTTTACTAGAAGATCACCTAGCAAAATTTCATAAGATGACAGATGCAAAAGAGATGTGGGATGCTATCAAATCCAGATTTGGTGGCAATGATGAATCCAATAAAATGCAAAAGTACACTCTGAAGCAGCAGTTTGAAGGCTTCTCTATATCCAACTCAGAAGGACTGCACAAAGGCTATGACAGGTTTCAAAGCCTTATGAGTTAACTAGAAATTCATGGTGCAGGTGTATCAACTGAAGATGCAAATCAAAAGTTCCTCAGATCTTTACCTTCTTCCTGGTCTCAAGTATCTTTGGTTATGAGAACCAAGCAGGGAGTAGACAGCCTCAGCTTTGATGATTTTATATAACAATCTTAGAGTCTTTGAATCTGATGTTAAAGGCTCTACTAAATCATCTTCAAGTACACAGAATGTTGCCTTCGTCCCTTCTGAAAGCACTAACAATACTAATAATGTTAGTACTGCTTATGGTGCTTCTTCTTCTTCTGGCCACAACTCACAAAGAGAGAACTCCTCATCATATACTGATGATCTCATGTACTCCTTCTTCGCTAACCAATTCAGTGGTCCACAATTGGATCATAAGGATTTGGAACAGATTGACGAGTTTGATCTAGAAGAAATGGACTTAAAATGGCAGGTGGCCATGATCTCCATAAGACTAAAGAAGTTCTATAAAAAGACAGGGAGAAAGCTGCACTTTGATGGAAAGGAACCAGTAGGATTTGACAAGACAAAAGTTGAATGTTACAACTGCCATAAGATAGGACACTTTGCTAGAGAGTGCAGACTAAAAGGGAATCAAGATGTCAGGAGGAAAGATGCAGGGAACTCTGGGTATAAAGCTAAAGATAATAGAAGAAGACCTGAAAAGCAGGAGGAACCCAAAGCTTTAGTAACTCTTGATGGAGAAGGCATTGACTGGACTGCTCATGCAGAGGATAAGGAAGAGAACTTTGCTTTAATGGCTTTCAGCAATTCAGGTTCAGACACTAAGGTAAACTCTTGTTCAAAAGAATGTGTAGAATCATATACTAAACGTAAAAATTTATATGATGAACAAAGAGAACAACTTGGTGATGCAAGCATAGGAATACAGGCTTATACTCAAGCTTTGAAAAAAGTAGAGGCTTAATTAGTTGCTTATCAGCAAAATAAACTTTGGTATGAAGAAAAGATTAAGTTTATGAAAATTGATCTAGATGATAAAACTGATGTGCTTACATACCATAAGAAACTATTAGCAGCAGCTAAAAAAGAAAAAGAAGAATTGAAAACTAGATTAGAAAAATGGCAAAATTCTTCTAAAGGTCTCAATAAACTGCTTAATAGTCAGATGAGTGTTAATAAACTTGGCTTGGGATAATGGAAAAATAAATGCGTGAAGGGTATTTTTAGAAAAAAAAAATTCTTTGAAAAATGATAGTTTTTCAAAAGTGTGTTTGTTAGTAGGTCTAGGTGATACAAAAGATAGTTCTGTGAATGAATAGAATATTACTGGGGATGCATGCAGTTCCCCCTCCAATGACAAGGATCTACATCCCTTCTGGACCTGATAAAGAAATAGATAAATCACAATTTACATGTGGTCCAAAGGAATCTAAACCTAGTGAATCTGATACTAGGAGCAGTGACTTTAATTCTTGTGAATCAAATTCTAGTGAAGAAACACTTGAATCTATATCTGAACCAGTTGTCAATGAACCTAAAGTAGTAAGTCAACCTAAAGTCTTGTCTGATGCTCCTATCATTGAGGAGTATGAGTCAGATAGTGATGATGATTGTGTGTCTACACCTTCAAAAGAACAGGAACAACCTAGTTTTGCTTTTGTTAATACTGCTAAGCATGTAAAAACTCCTAGGGAAACTGTTAAAAATCAACACACATATAGTCAAAGTCCTAAAGTTGACAAAAGATATTGTAATGGTTTAATGTCTCAAAATCTGGGTTTGGGATATGGATTTACTATGAAAGCATGTTTTATATGTGATAGTTCTAGCCATCTTATTAGAGATTGTGATTTCTATGAGAAAATAATGGCTAAACAAGCTGAATTGAACAAAAGGATGTGTAAGGGTACTGGTCAAAGGGAAAATAGGCCAGTGTGGAACAATGTGCAAAGAGTGAATCACCAAAACAAATTTGTTCCTACAACATTACTAACTAGAACTAGCAGAATTCCAGTTAATACTGCTAGAGCTAGCAGTACTAACAATGTTAATACTGCTAGACATAATTTTAACAGTCCGGCAGTACCAACTAATGCTGCCAGGAAAGTTAATACTGTTAAACCTATTATGAATAATGTTAGACCAAAAACTATCTTTCATAAAACTTATTCACCGATTAGAAGGCCATTTAAAAGAACAACAACACTTAAAACAAATCTTGCTAATCAAAAGGTTAATACTGCTGGGGATAAAGCAGTTAGTGCTGTTGGGGGCATATGGAAAACTGCTGTTAAGCCCTCAGCAAATTGTGTTTAGAGACCAAAGAGGAACTATGTGAATAAATTCTCCAAATATAATGGTGGATCAAATTCTAGAAAATTTGTTAATTATGAAGATCCACTAGGCAGACCCAAGCCAAAAATGGCTTGGGTCCCAAAGAGAAACTAATTTATCTTATTTTTCATGTGCAGGATGATCCACATAAAGCTTTAAAGAATAAAGGGATTGTTGATAGTGGATGTTCCAGGCACATGATTGGAAACAAGGCTTATCTTGCTGAATATCAAGACTATAATGGTGGCCTTGTTTCTTTTGGAGGTAGTAAAGGTTACATAACTGGTAAAGGTAAAATAAAAATTGGAAAGTTAGATTTTGAGGATGTGTCCTTTGTGAAAGAACTACAGCAGTTTAATCTCTTTTCTGTGTCACAAATGTGTGACAAAAAGAACAAGGTTCTCTTCACAGATACTGAATGTCTTGTGTTGTCTCCTGAATTTAAGTTGCCTGATGAAAATCAAGTATTACTTAGATTCCCTAGACAAAACAATATGTACAGTTTCAACTTAGAAAACGTTGTTCCTACTGGAGGTTTATCTTGTTTAATTACAAAGGCCACAGTTGATGAATCTAACAAATGGCATAGGAGGTTGGGTCATGTTAACTTTAAAACCTTAAACAAACTTGTAAAGGGAAACCTTGTGAGAGGTCTACCTTCTAAGATTTTTCAAAATGACCACACCTGTGTTGCTTGTCAAAAAGGAAAGCAACACAAGGCCTTCTGTAAGGCCAAATTAGTGAGCTCTATTAGTCAACCCTTACAGCTTCTGCATATGGACTTATTCAGACCTACATCTGTAAGGAGTATAAACCATAAGACTTAATGCCTGGTTATCACTGATGATTTTAGCAGGTTTAGTTGGGTGTTCTTTTTAAGAACTAAGGATGAAACTAGTGGAATCCTTAAGGACTTTATAATACAAATAGAGAACCAATTAAATCAAAAAGTTAAAACTATTAGATGTAATAATGGTACAGAATTAAAAAACAAGGATGTTATTGAATTCTGTAGGTCAAAAGGGATCAAGAGGGGATATAGTAATGCCAGAACTCCTCAACAAAATGGAGTTGCTGAAAT
>BQNB010158209.1:1624-15058 GCA_026074375.1 Tanacetum coccineum
TTTTAGAATAAAGACATATTTAAACTTAAATATAGGAACTCAATAAGCAAAACTAAAGCTAAATCCTGAAAACAGATGGAACTTATATTGTACTAAGCTTAATCCAACCAAATTAATCCTAAATTAAGCTATGACTCTTCCTTAAATAAGCTGCATAAACAGCCCCTAAAACATACAAATAAACTATACTAATTGACTGATTTCAACTCAATTGCGCCAAAGGATTTTTTCAAATTAAAAGAAAACTAAAGACAGGTCTATTAGACACCTATTTGGACACAAAAATTTCAACTTAAACAAGCTTTTAAGAATTTTGACAAATAGGCTTTTTGAGCAAACTTCAAAACTATAGACTTGAGCATTTGACAGAACAGACTTAAAAACTTAACAAAAACAACTTTAAGCTATTTAACACTATCTTATAGACATAGTTAAAGCTTTTACAAATTGACTTGAAGACCAAAAGCTACACAAGCAGTTTTAACTAAGTTAAAACTGCTTGTGCCAAACACCCTTTTAAATTGTTGAAATCAATTTTTAAACTCAAACGGATTCTAAAACACTTTAATACTTGAAAACAGATGATTAACTAATCATATTTATGAAAAATAAGCTAAGGATTTAGACCAATAAGCAACTTAATAAGCTAAACTAAATTAAACAGTTTTAACTAAAATCAAGCAGTTATAATCTAAACTCTTCTTAAACTTAAAACTATGCTTTTAAACTAACACAATAAGCTGACAAAAGGCAGACTAAGCATATATAAGCATTAATAAGAACAAATAAGCAGATTTATAAGCAGTACCAATAATAAGCTAAATAAAGTGAAAAGAGAGCATACCTTAATCCTAGCTCAAACAAGGATCAAACAAATGCTCAAATGAGCTAATCTACAAGCTAGCTTATAAAATAAGCTAAGAATAAGCCCTATAAGCCCTTCCATCTCTGGCTTATCTTCCAAATGGCTTATTCAATGAATTTTGAGACTGTTTAAATGGAAATCTTATTCACTTAAGCTTTTAGCTAAGCTTAAGTGAATAAGCAGTAGCTTGTAAGTAAAAAGAGCTTAACGAAGCTTATAATTCATATGTAAACTAGATTTCAACAAAAGTGCTTAAAAGTGAAGACATAATTTAAAACACAATTAAAAAGGAAAGTGAAATTTTATTAATTCAAAGGTGATTACAAGCTTAAGAAAAATAGAAATTACATAAAAGACATTAATAAGCTAAAAAAAGCTAAAGCTACTACTAAGCTACTCCTACACTACCTACACTAGATGCCTTTCACCGTGTGATCACTCCTTTATTTATAGTGATGTGAGGAAGATTCTAGGCCTTCAGGAGCGTCTTCAATCATTAATCCAAGCCCTGGATCTCAATCAATCCAATCTGAGCCCTCGATCCTCTCCACGTCTTCTTAGCCAATAAGGGAGCTTGGGATTGCCAGCGTGTTAAGGATATGATACAAACCTTGCCACGTTGATCTTCTAGATGGAGGGAGCGTATGAATTAGTGGATGAAGTTTACCCTGTGTTGTTTTATGGAGGTGAAATAGGAGGGAGATGAGGATGATGTACAGTAAATTATTTTTTTATTATTTGACCATTATTTGACTTAGGCTTGGGTTAAAGGGATTGGTGTTGGGATTTTATAATTTTCTTTGGCCAGAAACAAAAGGATTTGATTAATAGATTTATGGTTTTGGATTTGCATATAAAAGGCTAAGTTTTTGTAGTATAAATCTTAGTGGACTGACTCGACCCAATAAGATGGGTACGGATTGGCCCATTAAAGATAAATACGCCTTCAGCTTCGTTTTCTCGTACTCTTCCTATCTCGTGCTCGGATTTTGTTCTTTTTGCTTCATTTTTGTCCATTTTTGACATATCTATTACCTGCACAATGCATTTGACAAAACATACATATACAATGTATTTTACATGTATTTTTGGTCGTTATTGGTCTTTTTATCTCGTTTTATTAGGTAAAAGGTATGTGTATTTAAGCACATACCACCCCACATATCTCGATGCTAGCTTCCCTTTTCTACCAAAGCGTACCACTCCTTTCCATGACGATACCTTAAATAACACACAATCGCCGACATTGAATTCAAGAGGTTTACGTCTCTTATCGGCATAGCCTTTCTAACGGTCTATTATTGTCTTAAGCCTTCCCCTTATTTGGATTATCTTTTCTGTTTTCGCTTGCACAATCTCAGGACCAATCAAATGACTTTCTCTAACTTCTGCCCACATGACAAGTGATCTACACTTTTGCCCATAAAGTGCTTCAAACGGCGCACACTTAATGCTTGAATGATAACTATTATTGTAGGAAATTCAACTAAGGGAAGATGAGTATCCCAACTGCCTCCAAAGTTAATGACGCAAGCCTTGAGCATATCCTCTAGTGGATCCACTCGTGTTCCCAATGCCTTCTGAAGTGTCTGCCAGAATCATGACGTGAATATGCTATCACGATCATATATGATAGACACAGGCACACCGAGTCTTGTTAGAATTTCATTGATATAGATTCTCGCTAACTTCTCCATCTTGTAATCTTCGCGAATAGGTAAGAAATAAGCAGACTTGGTCAATCTGTCTACAATGACCCAAATCGTATCATAACCGCTGCTGCTTTTGGGCAGTTTCGTGACCAAATCCATGGTTATCTTCTCCTATTTCCACTCAGGAATTTCTGGTTTTTGAAGTAGTCCTGAGGGCTTCTGATGTTCGGCTTTAATCTTCGAACATGTCGGACACTTACTGACATACAAAGCAATGTCGTTTCTCATTCCTGGCCACCAATACAGATCTCTCAAATCATAGTACATCTTATCTGCACCTGGGTGTATAGAATATTTCTAGGTGTGGGCTTCGTCCATAATCAAAGTTCTTACATTTCCTAACAATGGAATCCAGATCTGATCCATGAAGTATAATCCACCGTCATCCTTTCTTTCGAACTGCGAATCCAACCATATTAGCATTTCTGCTGGAGCTTTGAGGTCCTTCGAAGCTTCGTTCTATGCTTCCAATATTTTATTCTTGATACCAAAATAGATCATTATGCTCATAGCACACACTCGTCTCGGATAGATTCTCTCCTTTCTACTCAACGCATCCGCCACCACATTCGCTTTACCCGGATGGTAACAAATTTCACAGTCATAGTCGCTAAAAAGCTCAATCCAACGCCTCTGGCGTATATTCAACTCCTTTTGATCAAAAATGTACTAGAGACTTCTATGGCCAGTGTAGATGACACTCTTCGTCTTATACAAGTAATGTCTCTAGATTTTAAGTGCAAAAACTACTGTGCCCAACTCCAGATCATGGGTGGTATAATTCTTCTTATGCACTTTAAGCAGCCTAGATGCATATGCAATCACCTTGCCCCTCTGCATCAACACACACCTGAAACCTTGGTTTGACGCATCACAGGAAACGAAAAAGTCATCAGCGGGGAGTGCTAACACAAGATCATTACACAGCTTATCCTTTAATATGCGGAAGGCTTCTTCTTTCTTATCGATCCACTCATAGTTCTTATTCTTTTGAGTTAATAGAGTAGGAGGCTTGGCGATCTTGGAGAAATTTTTGATGAATCTCTGATAGTATCCCGCCAATCCTAAAAATGAACGGATTTTTATAGGCGACTCAAGAGTCTTCCAGTTCTTAACTGACTTGATCTTGTTAGGGTCTACATGGATACCATTGTTGTTAACCACGTGCCAAAGGAATTTGATCTCCTGCAGCCAAAATTCACACTTTGAAAGTTTGGAATACAACTTCTCTTTCTCAAGCAACTCTTGGATCAACTTCAGGTGGACTACGTGTTCTTCCTTCGATTTTGAGTAGATCATGATATCGTCGATAAATACAATGAAAAACTTGTCCAAGTAAGGCTTGCAGACGCGGTTCATTAAGTCCTTGAAAACTGCTAGCGCATTCGTCAACCCAAATGGCATAACTGTGAACTCGAAATATCCATATCGAGTCCTAAACGCGGTTTTTGGAATGTCCGCCTCATGTACTCTCAACTGATGGTAACCCGAGCGAAGGTCAATCTTGGAGAAATAGCATGCACCTTGCAACTAGTCAAACAAGTCATCAATTCTGAGGAGTGGATAACGATTCTTTATGGTCAGCTTATTTATCTCTCGAATTTATGCATATCCTTACAGCACCATCCTTCTTTTTGACAAATAACACAGGTGCTCCCCATGGAAAATGACTAGGTCGAATGAAACCCTTGTCTTGGATTTCTTTTAGCTTATTAGCCAATTCTTGCATTTCAGAGGGTGCCAATCGATATGGTGATATTGCCACATGCATAGCTCCATGAATTAAGTTAATGCGGATTCCTACTTCACGCACAGGGGGTAAACCCGATAAATCATCCAAAAATACATCGGGAAAATTATGGACAATAGAAATTTCTTCGAACTTTTTTTCATCGGACTTCATACAAGAAAGGTGTTTCGGGAACTTGGCTCTGATACTAATCTGTAACACCCCCAAAATCGGATAGCATACAGTGTTAGTACTTGCGTCCAAAAGTAAAATATCATGTATCTCCCGCGTGAAGTTTGTAAAAAATTAGTAAAAAAAAGGCTATGAACACACCTTAAGCAAACGATGAGTGAAAGGTAATCGACGAAAGAGAAATGAAATCACGAGATCCTAACCGCGACCAAATTAAACGACGCGCTTTAGGAGAAAGAAATATACAACGAAACGACGCAAAAATTGTTTATAGAAAGCAATAGAATCCATATGTGTTTCTGTCTTAGTTTATTTAGCAAAAACGTGTCTTATTGAAGATGTAGGGTTTTTAGTTAAGTTACGTCGCTTATACGAAAAATTACTGTTTTTGGAAAGTTTCTATTTTTGGAAAGTTAAGAAATCCCAGACGTTAATACCGTCCCCTAATATTTGTTTAGTCCAATAACCCTAAACGCATTAAAGGGAACTTAAACGTCTATGTTTCACTTCTATCTCGCTAATATATATAACACTTACTATTTTTAGTAATATCCGACGTTTTCGAATTATCATTTTTCTAGAAATTTTCTAACGCGTCCTAACAATATATGAGTGATACAATAACATTCGCTAAGGTTTCAAAGCTCAAACGGACTAAAAAACGCTCGAAATGCCCTTTTTATTACCCAATCAGCACCTTGTTAAATTATAGTGTCCGGAAAATGACTCAACTAAATCATGGTATAACTCTCTCGTTTTTTACTTTCACGCTTCGAAATGAAGAGCTATTTTACCGAAAAATGATTCCGAACAATACACATAAGCCAGTTCGGACCCGAAAGGGGTAAAACCTTATTTCAAAATCGTATCAGATTGTAATATGTTGCTGGAAAAATGTTTAGGTTTCGACAACCTTAAAATGACCATAACTCCTTCGTTATAAGTTGGATTTTCGCGTTCTTTATATCAAAATCACCGGGAGAACATCACCTATCATATTCTTAAGGTTTTACCTTGTTAAAACATTGTTAAGTCACCCTAAACCTATAAAACAAATTCGGCCAGCAAGCTTTTCTAGCCGAAATCATCACAAAAATTCACCACAACTTCACAAATCCCATTTCTAACCTAGTCCCCATCCACTACTTAATCCAACAACAAAACCACTCTTAATCCCATCTCCATCATCTCATAAACATACTAATCCAACTAGTTAACAACACTAATAATATTCTTAGCATAAATTACCATTTCTTCAAAAATCTTTCAAAACCCATCTTGTCTACTTTTGTAAAATAACACAAACACAACAATGGAATTTGAAATATGCAAGAGTACATGTAAAAAGTAAGGAATTAAAAGGACGAGTTCAAGAATTAGCTTACAAACAAGATGAACAAGATAAAATAACAAGTACTTGATTAAGAGACTTGGATCTTAAACCCCCCCCCCCAAACAAGGTGAAACCTTAGATTTTAAACCCTTGATTAAACCTTACAGATAGATGAAATAAACCTTGTACACACCTTGAATAACCTTAATAATGAACCTCAAATACTTGAAACAAAAGAACAATGGATGAACAAGAACCTTTATGGTTCTTGTTTTGAGTCGTGGGTTATAAGCACAAAGAAGAGAGAAAGAAAAAGTTTTGGTGGCTTGCAAAATGGTAGAATGACCTAAAATGAAATAATAGGTGGTATTTATATAAGAAGGGTTAGGATTTAGGTTAACCCATGGTTCAAGCCAAGTGACTAACATCCCTTATGGTGGTCCTTGTGGGTTCGGTTACAAGAGAGAAAAAGGGTTGAGAAATATATATATTTTTTTATATTTGATGTATATTTAGGTTTGAGTAAAAAGTGTAGAAAATTAAATAGAAAGTAAAAGTTTAAACGTATAAACGTAATATGTACCAAAGTCTAGGCGAAACTACGAAGTGAAAACGTAAATAATGCAAATAGAATTATGACGCTTGGAATGCTCATGGTCACTAATGAATTTCGCAGGACACATAGACGGATAATAAATTTAAAGACGGCTTACGTTTAACTAGGAACGCGAGATAACTTATCCGATAAAACCGTAAAAAGCAAAATTTACTCAAAAGTAAATAAATAATAAAAGCATGGATTAAAATAATGACCTGGAATTTATGAATTAGTCCTACTACTGCCATATAAGTCCCCTTGATCATGTGTTGTTAATTGTTAGTAAAGTAAACGTGAGTGTTGTGAATAGATCTATTGGGACTGACAATCCCTGTCCGGGCATGCAACAACTTAGTGCCACGTCAAACAGATGCATTTAACATTTGAGGTATTTCTTTGGGGTGTTTGGCAGAACACCCTACATTTTGATGGGGCACAAATCTAGGTTGGATTTGCATACTGTTAAGGTTCGGTGTCATGAGCTTAGTGCAATAATAAATGATTTATGACTTTTTTTGTTACATTAAGTCAAACATGCTTTCGACTTTTGAATGTGTTTCATTAGTCAACTATTACTTGAAATCTTGTGGTCTACTATTTTAATTATAAAACCTATGAATTCACTCAACATTATTTGTTGACATTTTTCGCATCTTTATCTCAGGTCTTTTAGGTGTTGTCTTGGAAGGAAGTCGCGCGGATATCATTTGAAGACTCTACATGTTTATTTTCGCATTCGATACAACTTTCTTTAAAACTTTATGTTGTGTTTAAATATTTGTGTTACTTTGAAACTGTTGGGACCTATTTGCAAACTCTAATGTTTTAATGTATTGAATGTGAAATTTATATTATCACATTCGATAAAACTTTATTTTGAAAACATCTTGTTTGGTTAAAACCATTGGTACCTCTTTTTGTAAACTTTGATGTTTAAATATATCGAATGTGTAACTTTTCAAAACGTCCCACTTAGAGGTCATTTTCTGTAACTTGTACTTTATGCTATGAAGTAGCACCCCCGGTTACCTTTCGCTGCTATTTAATTTTGGAGGTGTTACAGATTGGTATCAGAGCTGTTGGTTATAGAGAACTGGGTGTTTTCAAAACCTATACTATAACTATTTTTTATAATTAAGAGTCTCTCCTTGATTTATCCGATATCCGTGTGCACGTACTTCCTGATTCCTTATATTTACTCCCTCGAGCATTACTATTAGTATTATATAAAGGATAATTATATGCATACTTATTTTGCTATTCGATACCTTACGCCTACCTTCGAGTGTACCGCTATTTATTTATATAAAAGTAATTTATATAAATGTTGACTATGTTCGATCACTTATATCTACTTTCTAGAGCGTCACTATATTTTTATATACGATTTATTTATATAAATACTAAAACTCTTCTAAGACATTGTGAGTTACATAATGGTCTCTAGACATTTCTCAAGACATCGTGAATGATACGATGATCTCCAAAACCTTTTCACGACTTCACTTAATTCTCTTTTTGATGATATCGAAACTCGACATAGTTTGTCGATCCCATTGGTTATTTTACTATTCGGCTCTGAGTTTGAACACTCGCCTTGTATTTTTTAAAAATGCATACATCATCACGTAACCCACTACATAGAAACATGCCGGCTAATTGGAACGCGACTAGTAACTTATCACCTCGTAACGTGCCGCCTTGGAGCACCTACTTTTGGAACACGACTCATTAACATCTTATTCTTTTTTTTTGCTTTTTCTTCTTGTGATTTTGGAGAATTATGCCACTAAGAAGAAAATTGCTAAATTTCAGCAGCTATCAAATGACTTATAGTCCAACATATGGCTGGCATGCTCTTTCGCCTAGAATGAACGAGATCCGAGATGCCGAGAGCGAATCACGCATTAAGTCCCTTGAGACAAACCACGCTAATGAAAGTCACGTCTTCCGATTAGAATATCATTGGGAACGACACAACCAGCTGCCCCCACTGCGAAGGGAAAATCTCGACCATCATAGTTAATAATGACCTTTTTAAAAAAAATTCTTAGAAAACTCTTGATGTATTGTTTGCTTTGTGGTATGGATATATCCACTCCCTTTAATAATTAATTGTTTGTACAATTAACCTCTCATATCCTATTTTAACATCCTTGATAAACTATTCCCTTAATATGTGCTTGTTTTAGCCATTTGGCATTAACTCTCTATAATAATTAATTGTTTGTACCATTTATTCACCTATCTCGTTTAGCAATCTTGACATATTGTTTCTTTGAGATATGCCTCTTTCAGCTATTGGTATTAATACTCCCTTGGTTGCATCAATTAATTTTACAGATGACTCTCTATAGTTTTCCAGTTTGTAATCTCTTAAAACAAAGGACACTCTACGTCCACTTTGTAGATCAAATGATTGTTTGATTGCTTGATTATTCGTATAGATGATTCTTCATACTTCCTTGATTCGTAATTTGTTTATGCGAATCATTCTTGTGGAAACTAGAAAGGGGGGTCGAATAGTTTACAAGCTCTTTAATGTTTTAAAAGTTTACTTTCAAAATGTTTAGATCCGAGTTATATGTTTAACCAATTCATAATATGAACAAGCACTAACTATCTAAACTATAACTAGATAACAACAATAATAATGTAAAGAGACAAGGAAAGAAACAACCAAACCAAGACACCAAGATTTTATAGTGGTTCGGCTACGAAGCACCTCTTCGCCCTACTCCACTCCCCGAGTATCCGACTTAAGATTTCACTATGTCAACAAGCTCCCTTTAGGCGGAGAAAACCGTTTATACGTCGCTTACGTTATTTTTCGACACTAAGCTAAATGTCGAGTCCTAATCTTAGCTAGAACCAATCTACCACTTCACAAGATATACACACTCACAAGATCTACACTATCGGATCTACACAATATCTGAATCACACAAATACACAAGATAATTACAATAGAGATTTGGAACTTAGAAGAAGAGAGGAGAGATCACTAATCAACACTTTGTTTCTTGGCGAATACGAGTATTCTTCTTTTGCACTTGATAGAGAGGGAAGATCAGATGAAGAAGATAAGATAAGATCACTTGAAACAAGATCTAAGTATGTTAGTGATCAAGATTTTTAGTGAGAGAAAGAAATTTTAGAGAGAGAAAGAAGAGAATGAAAAATTTTGTGCAAAAAGGAATGATTTTCAACAAGGGGTAGTATTTATAGACAGGAGAAATTAACGGTCACTGGTGGCGGTCCTGGCGATCCCATATATAAGGGGGCCGCCAGGCCTATAAGAAGGCCGCCACCTAGACTCCGCTCCCTTTTTTGTCTTTTTGTGGGGAAGGTTGTATCTGGTGTAGAAGCTTCCGTTTTGGAGGGAAAATTTGAATTTCAAATTTTAAGTTTTTAATAAAACTTTTCTTTTAATTAGAAAATATTTTGTATAATTAATTTTGTGAAAATATTTTGTAAAAATGTAATGGATAAGAGAAAAATATTTTCTTGATCACTAATCATGCTTAATGATTTGTTTGTTCATACCTTAAGTGATCACTATTCTTAGAAATGGAATTTTACGCTTAATAATTTGTAAACGTTAATTTTATCGTAAACGTTTTTACATTTTGTTATTATCAAAACGTTGAGAGGTCGAAAAATATAAATAACGTTTTTTGACATTATTCGTATTAACAATCTCCCCCTTTTTAATGATGACAAAATATAAACTCATTTTATATAAAATTAATAGTTACACATTATTAATGAGTTTTATTCCATTTCTCTCCCTTTTTGTCAGATTCAAAAAGGATGATCGTCGAGTTGTCGTAGGAAGAATTAAATCGACGATATCAAGACTCCCTATTGATGTATGCTCCCCCTTGTTTGGGGCATCAAGGGATCGATCTTACGAAAAAATTTTGCTACAAAATAAAGTTAGAAGTACAAGACAAGATAAACATAAAAATAAAGTTACGAAAATTCTCATGAATATAACACCATAGTTATACGTGCATTTCAACCATAAAGAAATTTCATTCAACACATAGTAGATCAATACCATAGTGGTATGATCATTACAAGACAAGATAAACATAAATTAAGACATAAAACATAAACTGGTTAAATCTTGAATTATAGTAGATGCCATAAGCAAAAGGTGGTCATTCGATTATTTAGGTATGTTAATTTTCCAAAGGAATCAATTATGGTGAAGAAGTGGTTATAGAGGATGGGAGTAAAGTAGAGGGACCGATGATGATAGATTTGATACAGTTAAGATCATCTCTCAATATATCAAATAGATCTCGGGTTAGCAAGCAACAATGACATAACCCCGAGTGAAAGTTTACTTGATCTAAGATAGGCGGAGGGATACATGGTGAAGAAGGAGGTGATGGGTTGGTTGCTTCAATAGCTTGTTATAGATTAATTTCGAGAAGATTAGACAAGTGATGAAGTTCATATGCTATTTAGTTTTGAGTTAGGTTTTGAGGAGGTAAGGGAGATGATAGATAGTTTGTTGTTATAGGAGATGTAGGTGAAGTCCTATTTGGTAGAGGAGAAGGTGGTGATGGTGGAAGATGGTGGCTTTGTCTCCAAGGTTTAAGAATGGCCTTTTTGTGTTTTCATGAGTAATCACGAGGGGATTTGCTAGAGGATGACATTGAGACTTTAAGGGGAAGTGAAAGGTGTATAAGAGAAGTGGTGATTAAGATGATGAAGAATGTTGTTTATATAGAGAAGTTTTAGGAAAGGCATGATGTTGAAGAACAAAGATTCAAAAAAGTGTTTGGTTTAGAAAGGAAAGATTGGCTGGACCTAGTGGGAAGAGGGTCAAAGTTGCAGATAAAGAGGAGACAAGAGAATATCATGGTTCCTCTGAAGGCGGTCCCTTATATCAGTGGCGGTCCCATATATATTAGGGATCCGCCCAACATTTAAGGGGGCCGTTTTTTGGAGAATCATGAAATTTTCCAGAAGTTTAATAAGGGTTGGAAGGGCGATTATGGCATTTCCATCACTTCAGGAATCACATAAAATATCTAAAGGAGAAGAGAAATCATGTAATGTGGCCAAGTTTAAGCATATAAATGACTTAAGGGTTTATTAAATGTCACATAGCAAGCATGAAATAATAATGTAGACACATTATACACGTACTTGATTATCCATGATAGAGGTTAAGATAATATTACATAGTAATAATAATAGTACGTATCTCTAGCAATAATTCTAGAGAAATATTTCAACCATCATTTGAGTCAACACTTGAAACTTCTTCAGAAGATATGTAGATAATTGATTTAAGATGAGTAGGATGAACCTAAGGTTTCATAGATGACCAATATGATTTTTATTTTGATTTTCGTAGATGAGGATTAATTTTGATGATGTAATCATATAGACGATTTAGAATCATTCCATATGGCATTAGAGAATTTGGTTGATTTTTAATATTTTCAACTCGTTTGGTTAGAAAGTAGGCAAAGTTGAAGGGAGTACTTGTTAGAATGCAATACATCATGTGACATGATGATGCAGGAAGAAATGGTGAGTCATTTTGAGTGCCAAAGGCATTATCTTGAATGATTTCATTCCAAGATCTCATGTCATGACGAAGTTCTTCCTTGAGGATTATGTTTGGAAAAATGGTTTGTCTAATTGTTGTGATTGATTGGATAATTTCCTTTGGTGTTGGAATGTGTGTTTGATAAGGTGTGTTTGACTCTTGATTAGTTTTCAAAGAGTCAAGAGAGGGTTTTTCAGAGTAAGAACATTCTCCTTCACATGGAATGGAGAGAATTGAGGCAAATGACTCGAGTGAGTACTTAAATGTTCTTTTCAATGCCCACAATATTAAGAAGATGTTTAGATTGTCATCTTTGGTGATTTCTATTGAGGAATAAAATTCAAGTAGAAATCTTGGACAAATTCCTTCATGGAGTTCATATATTTTCAAAAGTTTGATAACTTGAAAAAGGGTTTGAATATTATCATATTTAGTGGATTCAAGAGATATTTGGTGGGTTTTAAGATATCAGGGATATAGTTTTCATTTGAGATTGTTAAAACGTATGATTTTGTGTACCGTAATTCATCTTCCAAAGTTATCTCACCTAAAATTGGAAATGATAGTTTTAGTGAGGTTCCTTCATTTAACGAGATGCCTAGTGTGTGCCTATATGCAACAAATGTAGAGTAACGACTAACACGACCTAAACATAAAATCCTAAGAGTTAATCCAAACGCTCCTTAATTTGATTTTGCTCAACCAAACAAGTCAAAAAATACATATGTATTATGTATCTCGAAATTTGTTCATGAGATCATTATGCATGTGTTTGAAAACATTTTTAGATTGTAATGACAATGCATAACAACAATTTTATTTTGTTCCTAACGTGAGTGATTTTTAAATAAAATTGGGGTTTTGGTTCAAAATTAATTTTTCTACAAGCTTACTAATATATGTAAATCCTGTGTTTATGGGAAGCATATTAGTTATACATTGTATCCTAGTAGTCCTAATTGTATGAAATTGAAAAAAAAATCAAAAATCCCCAATTTCAATTTTTGGTGTTCATCATGAACCCTAGGCTCAAATTAAAAGAAAATAGATGAAATGACTTATAATTGATGATCTTTAAGATGTTATGAATGATTGTAAGTGTTGATTTTATCTTCAATTTGTGTTTTAATGGATAATTTTGAGTTTTTGAGTGCTTTTGGTCGAGTTCGTCCCTTGCAGCACAAAGAGGGGTGTTTGTTTTGTGGTTTGGAAATTTTTTTGACTAAGTGTAAAATAAGGGGGTCTGCTGATGGCGGTCCCATAATGTCTGGCGGTCCCAAATATATTAGGGGCCGCCTATGGTATGGGGGCCGCCCTCAGTAAAGGGTTTTGGACTAAGTTTTTGATGAAAATTTTTACAAAGAGGAGTGACATTTTAATTTGCATTTCGCGAATTAAAGATGCTTAAAGTACTTCGGATGAAGTATTTA
>BQNB010158210.1:3625-15058 GCA_026074375.1 Tanacetum coccineum
TTTATTACTCCTTTCGGTGTACAAATCAGGAACAGTGATATCATCAGGTGCAATCAACATTGCAAGGATATTTCTGTGCAATTACCTTACATAAAGATTGTTCAAGATTTTTACCCGTTCTCAATCGAGGGAGCAGACCTTGTTCTCGGTGTTCAATGGCTAGCTACTCTTAACACCGTTCAAGCAAACTAGAACGAGATGTTCATGATCTTTACTTTGGATGGTAAGAAATACAAGTTACAAGGTATCTCTTCTGGTCCCCAAAAATCCACTTCTTTTCAACATTTAGACAAGCCTTACAGCGAATAAGAGTGCCATTTGCATAATACTTGTGGCGAAATATCCAAACAAACGAATAATATTGGTGTATGTGGATAGAGGCACAAGAGTCCAAGTTTTATTTTTAATAAGTGCATTATATTCATCACTCATAGCATTTTGCAAATTTGAATCATTAAACGCATCATTATACAACTTTGGTAAAGGTGAAATGGATGACACAGGAAGATTTAGACGCTGAGTAGGAGTGGGACCGAGAACAAAAATCTCATGAGCTTGTTAGGCCACTGTTTGGTGAGGTGGAGGATTTTTTAGACCACGGGTTGGTCTGGAGTGGTTTGTTGGGCCGCGGGTTGAGGCATAGGGGATAATTGGGCCGGTGTTGTTTGAGTAACAGGTTTGGTAGTATGTAATGGTGTGGTAGGTTCAAGGTGTTGTTGGACATTAGATGGTGGTGCAATAGGGGTGTGACAAATTGTTTGAGTAATGATATTGGGTGAGTCGTCTAAATAAGTGTAGTTGAGAGGTGAGGTAGGTTGTACATAACCGTACAGGAATACCGTTTCATCAAAAGTAACATGACGAGAAATAAAAATCTTATTTGTGTTTAAGTATATCCACGATGATTGGAAGCGTGTCCCAAAAGAATTGAAGTTGTGGCATGTGGTTCAAGTTTGTGATTGGTGTAAAGATAGGGGTAACATAAACATCCAAAGCTACATAAAACGCTATAGTCCGGGTGTGTTCCATACAAACGGGTATAAGGTAGTTTATTGTTAATGGTAGGGGATGGTAAAATATTTAATAGGTTAATGGCCTTATTGAGTGCTTTAACCAAAAAAGTAGTTAGAAGATGATCTTGAAAAAGTAATGCCAGAATGATATTGTTGATGGTGGGGATCATTCGTTCGGACATCCTATTTTGCTACGAGGTTTTATGGCAAGAAAACTAAAACTGAATACCTTTGGAGGCAAATAATTTATGTAAGGCGTGGTTGTCGAATTCACCACCATGATCACACTAAAATGACTTAAATTCACAATTAAATTGGGTGTTAACAAAGGTATGAAACAACAAAAAATTAGACAAAACATCTGATTTATCAATCAATGGAAAAACCCAAACAAAATACAAATAATGATCCAAAAATAAAACATAATATTTAAAACCTAAAAGACTCGAAATGGGTGAAGTCCACACATCCGAGTGAACAATGTCAAAACAAGATGTAACCAAAGTATTGGAACTAACAATTGGAAGACTCACGTGTTTGCCAAGTTAACAAACATGACAAAGAACGAGAGGTTTCTCTTTATCACATGAAATAAAATTACGAGAAACAAGACGACGTAACACTTCACTTCCTGGATGTCAAAGTAGTTGGTACCACTTATGCTGACGGGTAAGAAATGCATAAGTAATTGGAGAGGGTTGCATGACCGGGTAAAGGTCCCTCATGCTGTCACATCAGAGACACACCAGACGAGTGCGTCGAATTCAACAGTACAATTATTATCACGAACAAACTGACAAACATAAATTAAATTTTTGAAAATATTCGGGGTGCTAAAAACATCCCCAACCAAGACAGATGGATACATAGACATATTAAAAATATATCACTAAGATTATTTATGAAATCATTATGGTGAGAACTCGCACCTGCATCTATATTCCAAGCACCACTAGTAGGATCATATGGAGTCGAGACACTAAAAACATGTGATAAAAATAAAATCGTCTCATGTCCCATACTTTGACCCAGCTATCGCTAATTAACCGGCTGACCTGATTGACCCAAAGAAAAGGGCTAACCCATCTGACCCGATCAAAAAATATACGGGCTAACCTGGCTGTCCAATAGTGGTGGGCTGAACTTGCTGATATGGTGTAACACCCCACCTGAGAACGGGTCCAATGTCACCCTTATGGCATCAAAACAACCGCAAGCGGAAGACTTTATTTATAAAATGGTCCAACAAAGTTCCTCAACAAAACAAAGAAATTAATAGGTCTATAACATAATGACCTTCAAATGAAAGTAATTTCGAATGCAGATTTTAAACAAAAGGCATAATCCACAATCCAAAGTCCAAGCAACTATAAAGAAAAGGGGAATCTATCATCAAGTCGGTCCACTAAGACCTCCTAAGCACTCTTCACTCATAACCCAACTTCCTTTTTTATTACCTGCCGTAGAGAAAGAAATGCGGCTGAGCTAAAAGCTCAGTGAACAGATATAAACAAAACAGATAGATGAATATGCGTAAATAAACTAAATGGAATCGCGGTAACCTGCATCAAGGATATTATATTTCATAAGAGTTAATGGAAATATATATCCAAACAGATCATATAGAAATGCCCCACAAGCCCAAATCATAATCACATATATATCATATCAAGTTGTACATAGGAGTTGCAATCTCCAGATGTACCAAACCAAACGTGCAATGGGGTGTTGGCACCATACTAAACCAGTTACGTTATATGGTATAGGTCAAATCCTATTACGTTATTTGATAAACAAAATAGATTTGACATAATAGTAACTGGATTATTTGAGTGACACAACTGATCAAGTTAATTAGATATAAGTCTTAAGTTAAACAAGTTAATTTGTGAAAACATTTTCTGACGAGAAACTCTTTTTATAAATTAACCAGTCCCAAGTTTGAGATCATAATCATCACCATTGCTTATGAATTATATGAAACAATCTGAGTAGTCATCGTTCTTCATTATTGAATCTATCCTTATTTATCTTAGAATTGTTAAAGTTTGTTTTCCTACGATTACGCATACGCAAATCAAATCCTAGTGGACGACATGGTCTTACCTCAAAGTGTTATACTACAAACGTAAATTTTACTTTTACCCGTATGTTTCCACTTCATGAACCGGTATTTCCAGTCTTATAAATTTAAAGCTTTTGAAACACATCAAAGTTTTTGGCAGTTTGTCAGGGATTTTAAAGCTGTTTTGGAGTCGCATTGTGAAATAATTTTAACCGTTTTATAAAAAAAATTGCCGTGAATCAAAATTCTACTTCTTGTACCTTTCAGTGCATAAAGTACACTTCACTTTCTGCATTCAAACCTTTTTTCCTAAAAACGTTCTCAAAAACCAAAAATCCTCCTTGGATTCATACACGTGCTTCCAAATCTGAACTTGTTGAACCAGAACGAACTCTGAACCGTAGACTACGCCGATTACACAAAAGAGTTCCATTTGAACGAAGAGAGGAAAGACCTGAACAACCCAGAGTTGTTTACGATCCGATTCCTAACATCAACTATTTCCGTAACTTTATTGATATCCTCAAAAACTATAATCCCATGTATGATGAACCCATGTTGGCTACCAACCGTGTTGTCACTCCGACTCTCGGTTCCGCAATCACCGTTCTTGAAATCGCAAACGAATTTGCCATTAAGGGCAACCACTTGACCCTCATCAAAGGAAACCAATTTGATTGTAGAACTAAAACCGATCCACACAAACACGTTCACGAATTTCTAGGAATATGTGATATGTTGAAATATAACGACACCGAAAATGAATCCGTCCGCTTAATGCTATTTCCCCTATCACTAACGGGTGAAGCAAAAACCTGGTTGGATGAACTCCATGAAGGAAATATCAAAACCTAGAATAAGCTTTGCACTGCTTTTATTAGCTGATTCTTTCCCCCAGCCTTATTTGACCGCCTCTTAGGAGAAATCCAAGCTTTTTCCCAACATGAAAATGAAACTCTAACTAATTGTTAGCTCCGTATGAAGGAAATGCTCAGAAACTGCCATGATCACAACCTATCCAAAGGCAATATCATTAAAATCTTTTATGATGGTCTTAACGAAATAACTCAACAAGCTCTAAATGCCGCAACTGGTGGTATTTTCCTTTATAAAACACCAAACCAAGCTTTTCAACTTCTTGAAGATAAAGTCTTACACAAGCTCGATTGGGCTAAAAATCAAAAAACTAAATCATCTCTCAAGAAAACTATCGCTTTTGCCGATGAAGGCTCCAGTAACTGCGATACTGACAAAATTATGGCCCGAATGGATGCCATGACCATGAAAATGGATGCTCAGTACAAAGAAATGAAATATTGTTCAAATCCTATATCTGAATATGAAGAAGATGACCAACCCATGACTCCTGAAGCACAAGTGAAATTCATGCAAACCTTATGTCGTACTCATTTTTACAATGATTACCGTGACTCAAATCGTGATAATTGGCGTTCAAGCGGAAGAAACGATTATAGTCGAGACAACTATCGATCAAAATCTTATGATAAACCTTAGGACGTTCAAAGACAACTAAATAATTGTGTAAAATCTCAACAAACAACATATGCTTTTGTCAAAGAAACATTTATGGAGCTTAAAAACAAAATCAAAACTATCGCTAAAAATCACCAAGCCTCAGTCCAAAATCTTGAATTAACCACCGCAAGCTCGAAATGAGCATGTAAATTCCCTATTTACACGAAGTGGTAAATCCTATGATCCACCCATGAGCCCAAACGATCAACAAAACAATGCTGAAACCCCTGTCAATTTTGATAGTGAAGATGAAGAAGAAGAACCTACACCTACACCTACACCTAAACCTAAAACTCCAAAACTAGTGAAAAAAACTCATACACCTAAACCATATAAATCAAGAATTCCGTATCCTCAATGCCTTAGAAAAGAAAAAATGGAAGCTCAATATGGAAAATTCCTTGACATGATTCAAGCCGTTGGAATCAACGTACCTCTTGTCGACGTCTTAGCTAGAATGCAAAATTATGGTAATTTTCTAAAGGAACTAGTAAGCAGTAAGCACAATCTTGAACAAATCTCATCCTTTTTCCTGAGGGCTAAAAGTTCTGCTATGATTCAAAACAACGTTCCACCAAACCTTGGAGACCCCGAAAGTTTTCGTATTCCTTGCACTTTTAGAAAAGCTTTCTCATGTAATGCTTTAGCAGACCTTGGTGCTAGCATTAATCTCGTGTTGTATTCCCTATATGCAAAATTATCTCTCGAAACACTCAAACCTTCTCAAATGAGGGTAAGATTAGCAGACAGATCATTCCAACACCTTACTGAATAGCTGAAAATATGCTCATTGAAGTTGGTAAATTTACCTTTCCCATAGATTTCGTTATTCTCAAAATGGAAAAAGACTGTAAAGTTCCCCAAAGCTTAGGAAGACCTGTTCTATATACTGCTGATGCAGTAATTCGAGTGAAACAAAAACAACTCAATCTATGAGTTGGTACTGAACGAATGACCTTTCACATCGACTCTGCAATGAAACATTCCTATTCAAACGATGATACATGTTTTAGTATCGATGTTATCGATGAAATCTTAGAAGAAGATTTTGACGCTCTTCTCAACGAAGGAAGTAAAATCATACACTCAATTAAAGGAACCATCTTAGAAGAAAAAATCTTTGCTGAATTTGATGAATTCATGGCAATGACTTCTGATGAGAATTCTAAATCTGAATCTGACAAAGACGAACCAAAATTTGAAAAAATCACCATTAACACTCATCACAAAATCAAAACATCTCTCGAAGAACCTCCTTGAGATCTTGAACTAAAACCTCTTCCTGATAAATTAGATTATGTATTCTTGAAAGAACCCTCTTTTCTCCCTGTAATCATATCATCTCAGCTCTTTGAACGAAACAAAAATAAGCTTGTATCTGTTCATAAAAGTCACAAGCAAGCCTTTGCTTGGAAAATAACAGACATTCCTGGAATCTTCCCATCTTTCTATAAACATAAAATACAACTTGTTGATGACCAAAAACCAGTTGTTTAAAAACAAAGACGATTAAATCCAAATATGCAAGAAGTTGTTAAAAGAAATAGTCAAACTTCTTGACACCTGAATTATATATCTAATTGTCGATAGCCCTTGGGTAAGCCTCATCTACTGTATACCAAAGAAAGGCAGTATTACAGTAGTCACAAACAAAAAAGATGAACTTTTCCCAACAAGAACCATTACGGGTTGGCGAGTATGTATCGATTATCATAAACTCAATGAAGCAACCTCAAAAGACCACTTTCCTTTACCATTCATGGACCAAATGTTAGAAAGACTCATAGGGAATAAATATTTCTATTTCCTTGATGGTTTTTCTAGATATTTCCAAATACCGATAGATCCTGCAGATAAAGAAAAAACAACATTCACATGTCCTTTCGGAACATACGCATACAGACGAATGCCTTTCAGCTTATGTAATGCCCCATCTACTTTCAAAGATGCATGCTAGCTATATTTCATGACATGATCGAAGAATCTGTAGAAGTATTCATGGATGACTTTTTAGTTTTTGGAAACACTTTTGATAACGTCTGAACAACCTTGACAAAATGCTTCAACGTTGCAAAGATGTAAATGTTGTTCTTAACTGTGAAAAATGTCACTTTATGGTTAAAGAAGGAATTGTGCTTGGACACAAAGTATCCGGAGCAGGCCTTGAAGTAGACAAAGCAAAAATTGACGTAATCTCTAAACTTCCTCCCTCTACTAATCTCAAAGGCATTAAAAGTTTTTTAGGACATGCCGGTTTCTACCGAAGATTAATTAAAGACTTCTCAAAGACTTCCCTTCCTCTAACAAAGTTGCTTGAAAAAAGATACTCTATTGCAATTCAATGATGAATTTCACAAAGCATTCAACTCGTTAAAAGAAGAACTCACATGTACTCCTGTAATCGTAAGCCCAAACTGGAATCTACCATTTGAACTTATGTGTGACACAAGTAATTTCGCAGTTGGAGCAGTCTTAGGCCAAAAAGATGGAAAACATTTTCACCCTCTTTATTTTGAAAGCAAAACTCTTAATACAGCTCAGCAGAAATACACTGTTACAGAAAAATAACTGATAACCGTAGTATTTGCTTTCGACAAATTTTGACCTTATCTCATATTATCCAAAACAATTGTCTACACCGATTATAGAGCCTTGAGACACCTATTCAAGAAACAAGATGCTAAACGATGCCTAATTCGATGGATATTGCTCTTACAACAATTTGATATCGAAATAAAAGACAAAAAAGGTACAGACAATGTTGTTGCTGACCATTTATCCTGAATCAAAAATGATGAACCATGGTTCGCAGACTTCACAAACTCTTATGAAGATAGACACTCATGATGAACCATGGTTCGCAGACTTTTCAAATTAATTGGCAGGTGATATTATACCTAAAAGAATAACGTATCAACAAAAGAACAAATTTTTCACTGACCTCAAACACTACTTTTGGGAAGAACCCTATCTCTTCAAAGTATGTTCTGACGGTATGATTAGAAGTTGTATCTCAGGACCAGAAACCCGAACAATTTTAGATCAATGTCACCACGGACCCACCGGTGGACATTATGGACCAAATACCACAGGTTTTTTCTGGCCGACAATCATTAAAGAAGCTCATACTCTTGGTCGCCTCTGCAAAGCATTTCAAAAGACTGGAAATATATCTAAACTCGATGAAATGCCCTTAAACAACATTCAAGTAAGTGAAATATTTGACATATGGGGTATTGACTTTATGAGACCTTTCTCGAAATCACACAAATTCAAATACATCCTAGATGCTGTAGACTACGTATCTAAATGGGCCAAAGCTCAAGCTCTTCCAACTAATGATGCTAGAGTTGTTATTACTTTTCTAAAGGAACTATTACGCCATTTCGAAATGCCCAAAGCTCTAATAAGCGATTGTTTCTGCAACAAAATAATAGAAAAAAACTATGAAAAGATATGGAGTTACTCATCGATTCTCTATATCATACCACCCTCAAAAAAGTGGTCAAGTTGAAAACACAAACACAGCCCTTAAAAGAATTCTTGAAAAAACTATAAAAGATAATCCCGCTATGTGGTCAAGAAAACTCGATTATGCTCTGTGGGCCTTTTGTACTACCTATAAAACACCTATAGGTACAACACCATACAAGCTCGTATACTATAAGAACTACCACCTACCATTTGAAATTGAACACCGTGCATACTAGGCCATAAAAAACTATAACCTAGACCACATCGCCGCTAGTGAGAAAAGAATGTTTCAATTACACGAATTAGACGAACTCAGACATCAAGCTTATGAAAACACTCATCTATACAAAGCAAGAACCAAATTTTGGAACGATAGAAAACTCAAAATGGGAAAAGAATTCAAACATGGAAACAAAGTGTTGCTATTCCAATCCAAGTATAAATTTAAACAGCCAAAACTCAGATCCCGCTGGCTTGGACTGTACGTAGTAAAACATCAATATCCATCTTGATATGTTGAGCTATATGGGCATGAAAAAAAAACATTCATTGTTAATGGCCAACTAATTAAACTATACCATGAAGAAAAAGTATATAACGATCAAAGGGAAGAAGTCACTCCCTTCTTTCACAAAGACTAGACCCTTGAAGTACGAGTCTAGCTAATGACTCTCTTAAAAATTAAGCGCTTCTCGGGAGGCAACCCGTGCTTTATCTTAAGTGTGGAGGAGTAAGTCCTCATTTATATATAAAAAAACCCAAAAATATTTGTTTGTATGTTTTTTTTAAATTTTGCAGATGACATAGCATTGAATCTGGAAGATTATGGCGTTTGCTCCAATATAAGCTCTCTCGCAGCTACATCATATATGCCCCGGGAAGTACCATTTTTCCTTAATTTTCCCTATTTTTCATTATTTTCAGTTCTCACATTGAAGGAAATGTTAAACTTAAGTGTGGAGGGGAAGCCAAATAGGAAAAATTAATAATATATTCATATCCCTCTATGTTTTCCCTATAATTAAGCAAAGATTTTCAACTGATAAACGTTAAAAATTAAATATGAATTTTCTTTTCAAATATTAATAAAATATATATTTACTTAGTAAGGAAAATTCCACCGGATTGACACTATAACTAACACAAAACAGTCCACTAAATTCTGAGAATTTAAGCCTATAAAAAAATTTAGGTATCCACCTTTGGTACCTAAGATAATTGTTGCCTTTAGCTTGTTTGAGTAAATGTTTGAATGCAACTGCAAGTGTCTCATCTGTCGTTACGGCTGTGTATTTGTAGTTTTGTCTCCTTTTCTAGAACATTAGTAATGGTTGAAAATTAAATATGAGTGAGCCGATAATTTAGTAGCTTTAGAACTTGTGCTTGATATCTGCAGCACTCCCTTTTAGTGCTGTTCCGCTGAAGAATAAAAAAAATGCTCAATTTAACAAAAAAAAATGGGTTGTACCTGCCGCTGTATGTAATCCTGTGTTGTAAGAATATTTAGACAATGGTAGATAAGAACACCGTTTGAGGATGGTAACTTGTGCTCATTTGAAGTTTATTTTGACATAAACGAAACAGTTCCTTCTAAAATTAATACAAAAACAACTTCACTCCGCAAGGTCCGAAAAGATGGAACCTGGAAAGCCATGGAGACGAACAATTCCTTGCAAAAAACAAATCAATCTCCCTTGGCCGTAATAGGTGTGCATAAGCAAAGAAAATGAGCTTAAGTATTGTTTAAAAGCCTTCAACCACAACAAAATAATGGTATCAACCCGATGGTTAGGTTAAACCCATGATAAAATCCATGGGAAAGTGTCTTCCAAAATAAGTCATAGAATAGGTAAAGGTTAGAGCAAACCGCAGGGAGATAAAGTTTAATACTTTTGTTGTTGGTATGTCAAACAATGTGAACAAAAGTACGAACATCTTGTTTCATTTTAGGCCAAAGGTATTAAACTTAAAGGCGTTTTAGTTTCTTTAAAAAACCACCATAACCACCAACTAGGGTCGCATGAGCCTCATGTAATAATTTGTGTCGGAGATCACGAACATCATGAACTTCCATGCGTTGTTTGTAAAAGAGGAGCTGACTGGCGAAAGAAAAACCCGGGACTAAAGTTAGGACGCTGATAAGTTAGTTAATTATGTTTTTTGTGTAGTGATCATCTTGTAAGCCATCTTTGATATCAGCCACCTGATTGAGGTCGACGGGATAAATCATTAGCACCTTTGTTTTCCGTTGCAGCATGGTGGGTAATAGAGAAGTCATACGACATGAATTTGTTGGGATTTTAAATCTAATTAACCATTAAACACGAGTACGCAGCGGAAAGTAAACACGTATAGAATTCATAATTAACAAGATTAGAGATGTGTACCTTTTAGCAATAAATGTTACACCTTCTTGAATATACGCGTATGTATAACACCACGCGTAACCACTAGGATCAAAGTATAATCCCTCTACTTCAACACACACAATACGTTCTTTAGCAAACAATTAAGTATGCTAGTACTAGTAGTGATAAGCAATAAAACCACCATGTTCTCGTAGAAATCAACGATTGAAACCCTTGTGGTTTTTCCCCTTGGATCGAACCAACACAAGAACCGAAAACCCTTTTTAGTTTTGGTTGATCGAATAACCAAAAGAGATGGAGAGAGATTTAGGGATTATGTTTTTCAAGCTCTCCCAACAATGAATCCCTTAACCTTTATTTATAGGCTAAATTCCTTGTGCTTGCAAGGAAAACCCTCTCACCTCCTTAATAGGGGTTTATGACCAATTAAAAGGAAAACCGTTACATTCTTTTTTCCTTAAATGCCATATTAATAACTCATTAAATATTTACTTTAACTATTTTACATAAGTTATGCTTATCACATAAATATATTACATTTAATATATACTTTAATTGTTTTACGTATTAACGCGTGCGTCCCCGTAGGCTCAAAAAAATAATCCGGACATATATTAATTTATACTTGGACATATTCCAACAGCTCCCACTTGGACATGTATAAATAACATAATAACATTGGTAAGCATCACAGATAAATGATTTAGGTATTTACAATCCCTTTGTTTCCGATACCGTGTTAAAAATGGATATAGATCAAGGTCATTCCATTATTTAACGATTCTGTTTCTCGTACATGTAACTAATCAAGATTACCAAAAATCAATGAGACACATCTACATGAGTTTTCGGGTATGGCCATACACACATCTGATTAATTCTATGAGGGGCTCAGTGGCATTATTCTTCAACATTTGAAAAAACAAATTCTTTATTGACTACAAGTGTCATATCACCATGCTTCATAATCACTTCT
>BQNB010158211.1:1468-11490 GCA_026074375.1 Tanacetum coccineum
CACAGATTCAAAAACAATTTGTCAAACGTAACGATAATCGTTTTCACAGCCTCCCCGGCAGCGGCGCCAAAATTTGACTTTGTCCTTTCCATTCCGTGCTTGGATTTGTTTGTTTTTGGCTTTCTTTTCTTGAATATCTGTTTCCTGCACAATACAAACACAAAACATACAAATACAATGTATTTTTGGTACGTTTTTAGTCATTTAAGTCCGTTATTAATGAAGAATGGTATGTGTAATTAAGCACATACCACCTATCATTCAACTGGATCTAGTGATACGGACCAAGTAGATCTGGAGTCTGGGAGAGCTCTCCATATAGTAATTTATACATCTAGAATCATAGGATCACAAATATTGTCCTTCTAAGTCTGTGTCTAGAATACGCTTCAGGCTTAACTAGTTAATTGGATATTGCCAATGGTTTATTGATCGTGTTGACTAGCAGGTGACCTAGATAATTCAACAAGCAACGTTCTGATTCCATTGGATAGTTGGACAAGTGGACTACTAGTGTATAAATTACCATTAAGCGGTATGTGGGTAAAGTCTCTATGAGCTAGGGTTTAACAAGATCAACATTGCTTTAATCCCTAAATTATATTATAATCAGCAAATAAGGATGCTTTATGCAGATACTTTAATTGTGACATAATTAATGTGTCTAGGTCTTAGGATGATGTAACGCCTAAGTCTTAAGAATGATATGCCGCCTCCAGAGAAGAAATCATTTCACTTAATAAACAAACCAACTTTCTAATCGGATTAATAATGGTTAATACAGTTTTCTTATATTTGGCTCGACCGCTCTTTTATCTTTTGTTAATTAGCTTGTGTGGGTTAAAGTGCCTTGAATTGATTATAGTCACCAACCAAACCGTGCCAGTCTCTCAGGCTGCCCCCTTTTTCTCGTTAGAATTAGGATTTAGACTGACATAGGTTTAGAATAGGATATAATTAACATAGATTAGATAACCAAGATATTAATTAAATTGATAGATTTAACCTCGCTTCAAGTGTTCGACACCCTACTTACCACGAAACTACTAATGATCGGGTACACTGCCCGTTGAAGTGTTGTTTTTGGTTTAGTCGGAAAAATATAAATTTAAAACTTGAATCAATAAAATATACACCACACAATGACACATTAGGTAGTAAAACATTTAATGGGATTTTATGCAAGTGAATATGTGAAATGAAGGCAAGCTACAAAAACTACATTGTTTTGACTTGATGTGGTGTTTGGTTTGGAAATGAATTTAGAAATTTGCGATATGAGATGAGGAGAAAAAAAGGTTTATGACTATAGTTGTCGCCTTCAATGAGGAGGAAAAAAAGGTTTAGAAGACAATGATCGAGTATTCAACTCATAACAATGTGGTTTATAAAAGGCCAAATGCGTAAAAAAGGTAACAACGAACCATACCATTAATTCCATCCCTTTTTAAAATTAAATATCTCACAAACTGTTAATCATTAGTCAAAACGAACCATACCATCGAGATGAGAATTAAATCATCTTTATATAGATAACTTGCTTTATGGTGAAATACTTGCTTAATGGCGAAATAAGGTTATAGTTTTATGGCGAAATAATGTTTAAGCATACGACAAAATAGTTTCTCTCCACATGGCAAAATAACGTTTTGCCCTCTCGGCGAAATAACATCTTGTCTTTACGGCGAAGTAGATTAGTCGTCACGACAAAATTGTTTTGCCCTCACCGCAAAATAATCCTTAAAGTCTTCACAGCAAAATAATTTCTTGCCTTATGGCAAAATAGTGTGTTGCCATTGACTATCACCATTGACTGTTGACCTTGATCGTTGATCATTGATCATTGACCTTGGCTATTGACTTTAACCAAATTAAAATGTGTTAAAATGTTTCTCAAAAAAAATGTTTCACGGTTTTTGAACAAAAGGTAATTTTTCAAAGTCAAAAATAGTTGTAGTCAAGTGTGAAAATATCGAAAAACGTTTTGTTAGTGTTCTAAGTTGCATCCGTTCAAGAACACTTGAAAGCGTTGTTAGCGTCATAGGATGCATCCTTTCTAGATTACTCGACAAGCGTTTTTTAGCGGATTAGGATGCATCCAAGTTAGATATAGAAACATTTTGACCACAACTAAATTTCTCATAGTGTTTAAGACATTCAAATATTTTATGAAGAAAATCTTTCTCATTTCACCACTGTGCACTCGAGTATTTTATAATACTCTTGCGTTAAACTTCGGATTTCGTCCACAGGTGAAAGGTCTAGCATACTAGTACTTGTACTACGTATGTTATACCCGAGGTATCTTGTCTCTTTGGAGACCTTTTCAAAATCTAATAGCCATGTTGTGCTAAACTCTTATAAACTTTATTGCTACATATTTTTGCATATCATTGTCTATTGTTTTTCAAAGGTAACACAAAGTCTGAAAATCTTTTTCATATCTCTGAACTCAAACTACAAATAATTTTCTCCAAGATTGTTCATTTCTTTTACTCATCGTTTAGAAGTGAACTTTCTCTCAAAAAGTAAAAAAAATACAAGTGTATATAAGTGGTACTTTTTACAAAACTTGTTTTAAGGGTATGAAGTTTGATTCTATAAGTTTTCATAACCTAAATTCAAATTCAAATTGTCACTTCATTTCTCTTGAAAAAGTACCATTACACAATCTTTTTGGTGAGAAAATACAAAAACAGAACTAGAGATAAAAAAACATACGTGAAAAGAAAAAGCGTACGTCATGTGTCCGAAAAAGAAAGTACAAGGCACATGAGAAAGAAAAAGATAAAAAGTGTGCTAAAAAAGAATTGCTCGAGCATACAAAACAGGCATAGTGTAAAGAAACGAAAATAAATTTTTTTCTTTATGTATTCATTTGAAGCTAACACATCTACATCTTAATCTCAGCAATCCTCATGGTAAACCAAGCACAACTACAACAACAAAAAATGGCAGATGAGCTTGTCCCATAAATTGACCAAGTTTCAATTAGGGCATCTAAATCAATAATCAAACCTAACACCTATCACACTGAACCAACGCTCCAATTAGCCATTGAAGTGTTGAAACATCACCCAACTCTGAATGCACTCACATTAACTGCCACAATCCCATAAATTTACGTTCAACAATTCTGGAACACTATCACTTTCAAGATAAGAACCAAAGGCTTGGATTTCAAGATTGATCAACAACAGCTTAAGCCAGATCTAGAGGTTTATCACATCGTGCTACCTATTCCCCCAAGAGAAAACAATCAACAATTCACACCTGCTCCAGAACTTCTCACAATAATTAACCTTATTGAGAGACTGGGTTTTGATGAAAGTAAATTGCAATACACTCAACTCTCTGAATTTAAAGTCAAAAACCTATCACAACCATGGAAAACAATTCTTACCATCATCAATCGGTGCACTACCAGAAAAGATACCAGCATTGACAAAGCAAGACAACCAATGCTGTAGATCTTTTAAGGTGTGGTCAATAAACAAAATGTTGAAGGTAAATTAACGCCCTAAATGGTGAAAGAATTGATTTGGGAGGATATATTGTTTCAAGTCATAAACATGAAAACAAGAAAGTTGAACTCATTACCTATCCTCACTACACAAAGCTAGTCATCTCACACTTCCTCTCAAAACACAACAACATTGTCAAAAGAATAAATGTGCTCCAACACTCTCCACAACATGATGATGTAGTGAAACGAATGAAGACAGTCACCAAAGGTACAATTGTCTATGGAATGAGGATACCTGAAGAACTGTTGAGTGTTGATGTGAAAGCTTCCATGGCGTTTAAGAGATATGACAAGGAGATAAGGAAACTAGATGTCTCTATGACTCAACAAAAACCGGCTGAGTCTACCCAGGAGACGAATAGGGAAATTCGTACCTCGGTGATTAGGATTAGTGGAAAACAGGAGGCGAGAAAGGGGAAGGTTTCTAGTGACTCGGGAAGTGCAACAAAGAAGAGTGTGAAGATAAATAAAATTGTGTCGATCAATAAGGAGCTAACAGTAGATGGGTTAGCTGATCAAAGGCTTGCTGAAAAGTTGAGTACAGATGAGGCACGACAAAGGACTTAAAAGGAATGCAAGAAAAGCTTACTCTTGATAAGGGAAATTGAACAACAAATTGATGAAAGTGTTGAACTTGCTGAAAGGAATTGAAGAATCTAAAGTTGAAACAAGTAGCAACATTAACACCACAAGAACAAGAACATATTGATTTGCAAAAAGCACTTAAGCTAAGCAGAAAAGAACATATGGCTAAGAATTTGCAAACCGGTAAAGGAGAAGAATCCGAACTTAGGATGGACACCCAGGATAGTAAAACAACAAGTGACACAGAGAATGATGATGAGGCAAACACTGATAATAATAAGGTAGAAGGGTTGATGACATCAAATAACGTCTATTTTATAGCATCATATATCCCATGTTATTAACCCATTTTGTATAGTTATGAGAATTGTTACTTAATCGTTTATATTTGAGAATTGCAGTAACTATGAAGTAATTGGTGAAAGATAGCAAAAGAAACGCATTCTGGAGCTTAAATGAAGATATTTTGAAGATTACTATTTTGAAGACCAATACGCCGTATCCATCAAGGAAGATACGGCGTATCCGTGCCTGCACTCACCAAAGACGACAAAGGAGTAAAGTTTAATACGCCGTATCTAGAGAGACCCAATATGCCGTATTCAAGATATAGTATGTGAATATTCTGGAAGATATCAAGCGTGGTCCCTACTCCAAGAAATCCCTAATATGCCGTATCCATTACTTAGATACGCCGTATCGAACCGACTTACAAACCTTATAAATAGGAAACTCAAAAACGAGTTTTAAGTGTGCTAAATCATATTCTCGATACCTAAACCATAAAAGTCGATTTTAGAGGAGAAAAAGAGAAGAAGAGGTCGAGCAACGTTATCAATTCCATAGGAGACATCGTGTAATTCCATATACTTTAGTAATCGTTCAGTTTTTGGTATCGTTCGTTAACTCGATTAGTTTACCTTGGCTTAATAATTACTCTTGTATTTATTATGACGTTTGAAGGCTAATACCTTCGGGTATTAGCCATTATTATGAAGATCTGAATGTTTGGTATTTGTTTATCTCAATTTCTTGATTTATCATTGAATGCTTGTTTATGTTTATCAATTCATACTTGTTTACGCGCTTTTGTATGCAACCTATCATTCAACTGGATCTAGTAATATGGACCAAGTAAATCTAGATTCTGGGATAGCTCTCCATATAGTGATTTATACATCTAGAATCATAGGATCACAAATATTGTCCTTCTAAGTCTGTGTCTAGGATACGCTTCGGGCTTAACTAGTTAATTGGATATTGCCAATGGTTTATTGATCGTGTTGACTTGTAGGTGACTTAGATAATTCAACAAGTAACGTTCGAATTCCATTGGATAGTTGGACAAGTGGACTACTAGTGTATAAATTACCATTAAGCGGTAAGTGGATAAAGTCTCTATGAGCTAGGGTTTAACAATATCACCATTGTTTAATCCCTAAGATAGATTATAATCAGCAAAGAAGAATGCTTTATGCGGATACTTTTATTGTGACATAATTAATGTGTCTAGGTCTTAGGATGATGTAACGCCTAAGTCTTAAGAATGATATGCCGCCTTGAGAGAAGAAATCATTGCACTTAATAAACAAACCAACTTTCTAATCGGATTAATAATGGTTAATACAGTTTTCTTATATTTGGCTCGACCACTCTTTTATCTTTTATTAATTAGCTCACGTGGGTTAAAGTGCCTTGAGTTGATTGTAGTCACCAACGAAACCATGCCAGTCTCTCAAGATGAAAACCCCCTTTTCCCATTAGAATTAGGATTTAGACTGACATAGGTTTAGAATAGGATAGAATTAGCATAGATTAGATAACCAAGATATTAATTAAATTGATAGATTTAACCTCGCTTCAAGTGTTCGACACCCTACTTACCACGAAACTACTACCGATCAGGTACACTGCCCGTTAAAGTGTTGTTTTTGGTTTAGTCGGCAAAATATATATTTAAAACTTGAATCAATAAATTATACACCACACAACAACACATCAAGTTTTTGGCGCCACTGCTGGGGAGTGAAAATTAATCTTCATTTTTTATTTGATATTTTGGTTTTTAACAATAGATTAGATCTAACCCTTATGAGTAGTGTAGTTTAGAGTTCTTTTATTCTTGTTTGTTTATTGTGATTGTGTGATACGACGTATTCAGTTCTCTGAATACGACGTATTGGTTATTTAATTGCCTTTCTAGTAAGTTTATTTTAGGATGGATGATCCCAACATGACTATGGAAGAATATATCAAGCTTGAAGAAGAAAAAGCTCATAGGCTTGGTCGGGTGTTTAACTGGCAAACTGCTACATATGGAAAAATCAAGGTTGATGACGATCTTCATGGCCTTAGATCTGTGGAAGCTGAATTCCCAGCTATAGTCATTAACAATGCCTTTGCACCCCAGGATGCACTTCCGTGCAAATCTCAAGTAAGTACTCCTGTCAACGATGAGATATACTTTAGAATATCATTTGACGAATCTGATGATGAGGATTACACAATAATTTGTGACAAAAACTCATTTTCTTATAAAATGATTTATGTCAATTATTTGAAAACGGATTCAGAAAATGATAATGAAAAAGTCGTACCTTCAATTCCATCACCTGAGCCTGCGATCAGTTGTTTTGGTGATTTAGACTTCTTTAAAGATTTTGAGAATGAGTTTCTAGCCATTGTTTACAATGATGCTCAAACGTCTAAATCAGATTTATTAACTGAACTGACCTTAAACCCTTAACATATCGATAAATTTAATTTAAATGATGAAACATTAGTGTTTGAATATGATGAAGAGGAACAAAATATTTTGTACTTTAATGATCTATTCCACTTCAACATTATTCTACCCGATGATTTAAAATCAGAAAAAGACAATGATAATAATGAAATTGATATAACACAGTCTTTCAGAGGATAATGAAATTATACATGGGTCATGTGTGCTTTCTGAAACGAGTCACGATAAAGTCACTAAAACTTTCAGAACGAGAAGTTTTCTCATAAACTTAAAAGTAAAAATCTCGATTTGGAGATATTACATGAACAGAATGCTATTCTTTCTCATTATGAATTTATATGTGTTGTTTGGCATTCCGTTCGACCCTAAGCGGTACTATAAGGATGGTAATTGCACGATAATGTTGCGGAGGACAAGGTACGTTTTCTTTACTTTGTTAAATCTTTAGGAAAATTGGTCTCCAAGAAAGGATACGACGTATTAGGAATAAACCTATACGGCGTATCCATTCTTTTTAACCTACGTTGACTAAGTCAACATAATTCGCCAATACAACGTATTCATCAAACATTGATACGGCGTATCGAGTTTGGGTATAAAAACCCCTCTGATACGCCAGATTGAGTTTTACCACATATTTTCACTCCACACACACACGGAATTTTTATTGAACCAAATCTTGGAGATGGTTTGGTATTGTAATCATCCACTCTTCCATCTCAATCCTATAATATGGCACCCTTACCACCACGTGAGCAGAGACACCCATTTCTTAGATACCAGGGTCTTGAGTATACTGATGCGGATATTGTTGACTTTGAGGAGAGGTTGGAGAGGATTTATAGTCAGGACATACACAGGGTTCAGGTTGTGGATTTTTTGGGGATGCTCAAGCTTTTGAGGGATGGTTTGTTTACTAGGATGGTTATGGAGCACCGTGATGATGCCGGTGTAGTTGTATTCACCAGTCAAGCCTAGGGGAGGCTGTTTGATACTAGGGGACCTCTGGTTAGGGAGCTCGTTTTGAAGTTCTTTAGCACGCTTAGATCTGGTGAGGTATTGCTTGACTTGGATGATCCTGATACTATTCAGTTTTAGTTAGGCGGAGCCAGGAGACGATTGAGTTGGAGGCAGTTTATTTTGGCCTTGGGATTATACACCAGGGAGGAGATGGACTCCCCCGGTTTTGCTAGGTACTGGAGTGAGAGTGAGAGGATGATCCCTGGGAAGGGGGATCTACATGATTATTGGAGGGATATTTCGACTGCTGGAGATTTCCTAGGACCTCCCCCTTCCTACACTTTGATTAAAGATCTGGTGCTGAGACTTTGCCATCGGATGATGGCACACAGTATTCCTGGGAGGAGTCAGGCACCTGAGAAGGTAACCGTGATGAATTTTTTCTATTTAACAGGGATGGACGTTGGTTTGGTTAACGTCCCTTATTTATTGGCTAGGTATTTGAGATTGTTTGCCGCTAGGAGGAATAGCGTGGCTTATATTTCTGACGGGCAGTTTGTAGCTCGATTAGCTGGGCATTTTAGACTCCTGACTGCAGAGATACTTGGAGGATTGACAGTTATTGCCCTTGAGCTTCTGATTATCGATATGGGTAAATTGGTGAGATTGTAGATCTGTATAGAAGTTGATGATACATGGGCCTGGGTGGCCATGGGACCAGAGAGGCAGCCCGATGTTGCGGCTGGTGCTCCTGGGGTGGCTCAGGATGTCCCGATTGTTGATGAGGGTGGCCAGGCTGATCCGGCGCCCGTGCAGGCACCTCAGCAGCCACCACTAGCCACTGCTAGGACTATGCCTTAGAGATTAGGGAGACTAGATGAGCAGGTACAGAGACTGCGTAGAGATGTGAGGACCTTACGTGGACTTGTAGAGAGATTGATGACCGATCAGGGGAGATTCTCCACATGGATGATGTCATGTATGACACAGTTGATGGATGCTAGTAGGCTGTCATACCAGGCATTCGATGGGACTTTCTAAGGGAGCTCACCTACAGCATTCCAAAGACGCCCCAGACAGAGGACTGGCGAGGCCAGCACCTCCACAACTCAGCAGGACTCACAACAGCCAGACCCATGATCCCTCATATCCTTATATTTTGTTTATATCTATCTGTACATTTATTATTATTCATGTCATGATGTATCTAACTATTAAACTGGTTCTCATATTTTTGCATATATGTCATGGTATGACGTTTTGATTTGTTTTGTGTATGATAGAATCAAGCATGGCAGTATGTTCAGCACCATAGTTCATGAATATGTTACAGAACCAAGCAGGATATTCACACAAAATGCAAGAATGGGAAAAAGAAATTACACAACATGATGAGAAGCTGAAGACAAGTCTAACTTAAAGACTTTGTGGTAAACAAAAGTGCTTCCCGGGAGACAACACAGATTGTTATTTAATTTTATCGAGTCTATCTTCCCAAACATCAATACAGTGTATCCGCTCCATACCATACGGCGTATTAATTGTCTGGACGTTATCAGTCTTTATTTTTTATTGCACTTTAAAAACATTATTGTCAGTTCTAGAATACGGCGTATTCACTAAACTGATACGCCGTATCCACCAGACTGACACGTATTTTGTTTAGTTTAGTTTAAATTAACCGTAGGTACCAAGATAGGAATACACATGTTTTTCTTATATTTTATAAAGGACTTCGTGAAAGAAATATCGACGAAGTTGGTGGAATGCATATTTTCTGGAATTCTGTATGTGTGATGTTCGTGCTAGGATTCAGACGCTTTTCCAGCACACAATCTTACTCATAAACGCAACTTGGAGAATCTACCGAGCAATTATCAGGGGAGTTTCTCATTCTAATTCTTTTTTAATTCCCGTATTTAATGTTTTATATATACAACGAGGACGTTGTATAATTCAAGTGGAGGGATGGAATTAGAATGTTTACTTGTCCTATTTTTCACATTAAAATGCTTAAATTATGCTCAAATTTAAAAAAATTTCAAGCATACTTTTGTGAAATTACATGTTACATAACCCGCACACAATAACTCTTGTTAGATATTATGAGGATTTAACCTTTCCGTTTCTAAATGTTTACCCAAATTCCACAAAATATAAGTGTGCCGGTGATGTAGTAGACTTTAGAACTTGGCTTGGTATATC
>BQNB010158213.1:0-15058 GCA_026074375.1 Tanacetum coccineum
TAGTTGTAAACATGAGTAACTTGATATATATTACTAAACACTTGTATTAAATTGTGATGTGACAACAATATTATTTGGTAACATGAGGACATCATGAAACATATCATTTTGACTAAATATCGAGAGAAACAAACTAATTACGTAGTATCATTTATTATAAAATTTCCACCTGATTATCATTTATTTGTATACGAACTCCACAACCAACATTGTTTACAAAGAATTTTTATTTCGTATATAAATAAGGACCAACTACTTTATTTCCTACTGCTACTCGATGGGTTAAATATGTTCCAATAAAAATAAATGTTTTTGCTTGGAAGGTTTTCCTGGATCGGTTGCCTACTCGATCTAATTTACAACATCGTGGTGTCCTAGTTTCTGATCTTTTATGTCCGCTTTGCTCCTCTGCTCAGGAAGATTCCTCGCACTTGTTCTTCAGTTGCAGATTGGCTACGGATATCGTCAGGCTCGTATGCCGCTGGTGGAATCTATCATGGACGCCCCTTGGTTCATATGCTGATTGGCTTAATTGGTTCAATTCCATCAGATTAAGCTCTAAAGTTAAAGATTTGCTGGAAGGAGTTCTTTATATAACTTGGTGGAGCGTATGGATGTTTCGTAATCAGTTGCTCTTCTCGTCGAAAGCCCCTCGTAAAGATGTTATTTTTGACGATATTGTTTCGCGCTCTTTCACTTGGTGCCTTTCTAGATGTAATTGTACTTTTAGTTGGGATAGTTGGTTGCAACACCCCTATTTGATCTCTTTGTAATTCTTTTTCTAGCTTCTTGCTAGTTGGTTTTATAATAGTTGCCGTTCTAAAAAAAAAGGTAAAACTGTGTAAATCGGAAGATGGGTCAAAATGGATCATTTACAGAAATATTAAATTGCTGTAAGATTTGACTTTTTGAGTGACGTTTAACATCTTAACTCTTTTGTTCTCTACAAAATTTTATATTAACCAATCTTTGAAATCAAACTATTACTGTTAATCAAATTATTGAATCTTTGAGAATCTGTATTTATAGTTCAGAATTTACATGTAAAGATTGTTGAGTAGTTTATACTTTTCACATTGTGAAGTTACTAATAATAAATGATATGCCTTTTAGTTACAATGGAACATATAATTTCTTAGAGATTTCATAAACCTGGTTATTGCTATTGTATACGAGAGTTTTATATGATTCCACTGTCCTCTAAATTGTATATTATGTTATGTATATGACTTGTATGTTGCGTGACTTTTTAACTGTAGCTAGCTAAACAAGTTGGTGAAAAGGATTAAAAGGAGAAAATATTGTGGAGAGCTTTTAATGTCATTGATGACTATGTGAGTATGAGTCTTAATGTTGTGGAATTTCCTCCACATTTATGTTAAATTTCTGCTCAAAATAATAGCATGTTGGCTATCTTAATAAGGAACAATGTATCGAATTGTTACACCAACTTAGTGCTTACATGTTATCGCATTTATATTTTTAGTTGTAAACATGAGTAACTTGATATATATTACTAAACACTTGTATTAAATTGTGATGTGACAACAATATTATTTGGTAACATGAGGACATCATGAAACATATCATTTTGACTAAATATCGAGAGAAACAAACTAATTACGTAGTATCATTTATTTTAAATTTTCCACCTGATTATCATTTATTTGTATATCGAACTCCACAACCAACATTGTTTACAAAGAATTTTTATTTCGTATATAAATAAGGACCAACTACTTTATTTTATTCAGACTAGAAATGGTTCTTTTTACATATATTACAAGAACACTTACCTTTTTCTCAATTTTTGTGTTTAAGATGTTTTGCTTTATTCATAATTTATATACGTCCGATTAGAATTCTGCAAGTAATATTATGAAGCTAGCCCGCCCATTGGGCAGACTATGAAGCCAGTATTATATAATTACATAATCCATATCGATCAAAAACATATGTGTGCGAATCAATTTTTAAAAATAAAAGAGATGTTTCTATATAGAGAGAATTATTTGAAGCGGTATTTTAACATCTAATTTCAAGCATATTTTAACATGCAATTATTAAAGTGAAACGTTTTGTTGGTCCGAAAATTTGAGTAAAACATGAACATGCTAACAAGATAAGATTTTTTTTACTTAATACCCATTTGACAACTAATAACACAATTTGTACTTTTTAAAGTTTATAAATCTTATTAGAAATTAATCAAAGATTTATAAGAGATAGTCGCGGAACACTATCCCGGTTGAGTGACAAAAAATACTCTCATTATATAAATAACACAAGCATGCGGGCTAAGCTTTGTGTGTCCTTAGGAGAGGAGGATCTTATCAAGTATAATACATTTGTGCTGTTTTTTGTTTGCTTAGAGTCACTATTTATCTCTATTACAAACTTTTCTTTTATAGGATAAAATATAAGGGTATCATGTGATGGTTTTTGAGATGTGTCATGCATCAAGTGGAAAGTACATCTTCTAATAATGATCATACTTTATGAATAGTGATGACAACTGATGGCAACTCCTTATACTTGTTTGACTTTTTTTTGGAAGTTCCCACCCATATTTTGTTTGTTCTTTAGAGACATAGAATATTGAGAGTCATTGAGACTTTATCATATCTCAATAACTCTCATCTTGTTTGTAGCTTAAGTACTTCACTCATTGACACTGCATCAGTAAGGCATAGTGTTTCTTCAGTTGGTCTTCGACTTCTCTAAAGCTTGTCATTATTGATTGAGCTTTATGAAACACTTATTGATTTCTTTATCACTGAGTATTGAAATTACTATTTCTTTAATGAATGAATTGAGATATTTTATTTTTAAATAATTGTCAAAAGACAATTAGGTCGAATTTTGACCCAACAATCTCCCTCTAATTAAATATACAAATAGCCTAAACTAATTGGTAGTAAGCGAGGGACTATGGTTCAGGGACAAGGGTTCACTGACTAATGTTCAGTGAATGAGGTTCAGTGAATGAGGTTCAGGGAGTAAGGTTTAGTGGCAGTGAGAGGAGTTTAGTGACTCTTGTTTAGGGAGTAGGCTTAGTGGTTGATAACACTCTAAATATACATAAAATATCCCTCGTAAATACGTAAATTATCTATGTAAATATATTAAATATCACATGTTTAAATACTTATTTGTTAAATAGTTGTTTCAGGATAAAAGAATACGGGAAGGACCAAAAACACAAAGGAAACCCGTCAAATATGATAACGGTTGTTAGAAGAAGGATCTAGAAGAAGAATCAAGGATAACTTATTGCAAACGCGCCAAAGCGCGGCGCACATTTCCTGAAGTACGGCGTACTTCAGGTCGGGGAGAGAGAAATTAATGATGAAGTGAAGTACAACGCACTTTTTATGAAGTGTGTTAGGAATACGAAAATCCTAGGAAAGTATCGGTCACTCCATAGATAACTGTCGTTAGCTCGTTTAGGTATTTTTTGGAACCTTAGTAGGCTAAGTTAGGAAAAGCCCATGGAAAGCCTGATTCCTTCGAAACTACACCCTTTTTTTTATATAAATATAATATATACTATAAATATATAATATATAAGGGTAATCTTAAAATATCAATAATAATAAGTATTCCGTGAGGCTTTTAAAAGGTAATTACTTTTATCCAAAGCAAAAACCCAAAAAAAGCTACCGGTCGGTTCCCTCGATACTTGAATTGAAAATTTGAGTTATGGTTTGTAACAAGCTGAATAATCAAGAGATATGGACTGGTTGTTTTGTCTATTTCTACAATATAATCACAACAAGTAAAAGGAAAAAAAAAAAAAAAACCCTAAAACTAAAGCAAACTAAAGCTAAAACCTATAAAACGGGTGGGGGGGGAACTTAAAAACGCATACCTAAAAAAAACTTAATATATCAAATTAATCCAACAATGAAGTTTTAACTTTTTCTTAAAGTTCCAAGTGACTAAAATGTAAGAACAAAGAAAAACTAAGACAAAAACGAAAGCTTTAAAGCTTAAATCACAAAACGTTAACCGGGGTACGTAATCTCGTTCTTTAGAAATAACTAAAGATCTACCATATTTAGCCCCTACGAAAACAATACATTTTCCTAAGTCCTAAAGTGACAAAAAAAAATTTTGAAAAAAAAATTAATATTATTTTTGACAATGTAAATTTTGATAGAGTAAAAACGATTTAAAGAAAAATAAAATAATAAACATCTTAAACTAATGCGAAAGAATGGCTGAAAAAACAAGACAATGTACTTTGAAGAGTTGCTGACTGACATAAAAATAAGAACATAGAAAAAGTAATAAATAAGCAGGAAAAATAGAGCCAAGGGCTGATATAGCCATTAAAAGCAAAAAGTGTATAAACGAATAGCACGTGGTAGTCTAACCTAATAGCCCCTAACAGGTGCCGAAAGGTAGTTATGTGTTTGCATGGGACGTGATGTGTGTAATGTATAGGGTCATGGGTTCGACCCCCAATGCCTCTACTTTTTAAAACACAATATTTTGATTATTCTATTTGCAAACAATGTAAAACAGGTTTAAAAAAACAAAGTTTACAAAAGAAAGAATTTTTATAAAACTTAAAAATAATCCACGATATCAGCAAAGGAAAAAAGTTGGCAGATAAAGCTTTTTTTACTCTAAGTGACTAAATGCTAAACTAATGGCTTGAATAGAACACAATAAGCAAAATGCAAATGCAAATAAGCAAAAACAGATGAAGACTAATATCTAATATCAGTAAGAGACAAAATAAGCCAAGAAAAAAAGGTGAAAAGGGTCTTAAAAAGCAAATAAGCAATAAGGCCAAGCTACATACAAAACAACCTAAGGGGCAATTTTTGGGCTTAATTTTAAGCACCAAGCTAGATCCTTATAACTTAATGGGTTATATGCCCTTAAAGCTTGACCTATAAGCTACTATAAACATCAATCAAAAGGATTTGAAACATATAAATGACCAGATAAAAGATGCTTTTGTAAAGCTGGTCAGTTCACGACAAATATAACATATTTGGGTTTTCTTTCAAAAGACAAAAATAGCTTAATGCAACCTTAATTTTAAGCAAGAAAAATAAGATAAAAACACATGATAAGCACAAACAGATGAACTATCTACTAAAAATTACTTATGCAAACAAAATCAGAGACTAAAACCTACTTTAGCTTATCTATTTTTAAGATTGAAAAGTGACCCTTTTAAAAAAAAAAAATAAAACTTAATTTTGACAGATTTGACTAAAACTCCACCAAAATTGCAGCACAACATCCCTAACCTATTCTACTGCATTAGAATAACGAGAACACAAATAAGTACCCTTAAAATGGCCCTTTAAAACAACAATCAAATACACACAGATTAGATCAAAATTTACAAACTCCCTCATTTTTCAAGAACCTAAAGGCTCACCTCTTAAAACTTGCTTTTAAGCTTTAAAACTTTGAAAACAGAATAAATTATCTTCAAGAAGGTTTGTTAAAGTGAGCAAAGTAACCCAGATAGTTTTTAAACAAAATTGACCCATTTTGTGTTCTTATCCCAAACACCTCTTTAGAAGTCTCAAAACCATTTTAAGCTAACTTTCAAAGATTTAAGTAGAAGTTATAGAAAACAGATAACAAGAAATCAACAATAAGCAATAAAAGCAATGCCAACACAATAATAAGCACTTAAACTAAGCATCAAGAAATAAGCAGACTTGTAAGCTACAATGGCAGTTTATATGAAAAGCATGAACAAATAAAGTTTAAACTACAAGACAGCTTAACTAAGTAACAAACAGTGATAATAAGCATAAATAAGCACATGAACAGTAAACTGCAGGAAAAATGGAAAAATAGAAAACTTACAAGAGTCCAAGCTTTTGTGAATGATTAAACACTACCAATCCATTATCCTAACACCTCCCATGAGTTCTAACCCAATGCCAAGCCAAAATATACCATGCTCTAAGTGATTCTTCAGTAAGATTATTTGAATTTTATTTTTGAATTTTCGTGACGTACTTTGTATTTAAGTAAAAACATATTAAAAATATGCTTGATTGAGAAAATTAAAACAGCTTTGATACACTTAAAAAACAATAAGTAAACACTGGAGATTTGAAACTTAGACATTAAAACTTAAAAACACAAATTTTCCATATACCATAAAAGAAATACAAACTTGTAATTTTTAAAAATACATTAAGTAAAATAAGCTGAAAAAAGTAAAACTAGATGCCTCATATTTGGCTACAATGTCCTATTTTATACTAAAGAGCTAAGGTCTTGGTCCCTTTGTCTTCACACGTTTGTGTTTCTTCACTGAGTGAGCATAAGGGTGTGCTAGTTGTGTTAGTAAAATCCCAAAGCAATCTCCTATCCTTCCATCTTTGCTTGTGCCCAAGTCACTAATCATGGCGCCTAGTAATTTTTTTGTCCTGTACCCTGACGAATGGGGTAATTGGAGATTACCAGCGTGGCAATGAGCCCATGTGAGGTGTGGGGTTGAGGGAAAATGATGGATTTGTCTTGAGGTTGCAGGGTTGAGAGGTTTGAGAGGAAGTGATGGATAACAAGGTAAACTGGCAGAAAATTTTGGTATTAATATATCTGGGTGAAAGTCAGATTAATGGTTTGGGGAAAATGCAAGTTTAAGACCCTCAATTTTTTTAAGATGTTGATGCAACAAAAGTCCCTGTGTAGTACTACATCTCGAGGACATGGCAACTATGGTCCTTGAGGGAGTATAAAGAGTTATACACGCATGGTCCTTGTTGTGAATATAAAAAGACTAACATTTATTAGAGACTGTTAAGTCTTAAAAGGTTAAGGGATTGGGCCATTTATGAGTTTAGGGCCGAGTATATATTAAAAAAAATGAAGTTTGGCCTTTTTAATTTTGTTGTCTTCAATGATACACAATGTGGCTGACACGACCCATTAGTGGGTACGGGTGAGCTCATAGTATTTTCTCTGATATCGGCTTTGGCATTGACTTTGACTTTGGTCCATGGTTGTACTTTTTGTTGACTTATTTGGCTTTTCAACGCTCTTACAATTCTCTAGCATTGCTTTGTCCGTTTGCTTCGTTTTTGGTCCCCTTTTTGAATATCCGTACCTCACAGTACAAACACAAAAACAAGCATATATATGGCAATATTATGTGTGTTTAATGTCGTTTAGGTATTGTTTTATAAAGAAATTATTGTGTATGTGTAATTAAACACATACCAAAATCCCCCATACTAAGATATTGCCGTTTCCTCACGCAATGCTATAAGTAAGCACTTAGAAAACCAAGAATCTCAATCCCCCTCGACTAATAACCTCGAAAAGTAGCTAAGTGTTCATCAAGGGGAATCAAGAAATCAATAGCTTCGAAAAGCCCCGTTTTTACCATTTTTAAATATTTACTCTTATCATAGCATATTTTGTATTTTTCCTTTTTCTCATTTTTTTTTGTACTTTTCTTTTTAAGCAACTAACTAACTTATTTGACTTTCGTTATTTCATAACTTTTAGGGATCATAGAACAAGACGTATTTCAATCCTAAAATGCCCTAAAAAGGATAAATTCATCGTCCTCGACTTTTCACTTATTCCAAACCAAGCTTAAAATGAAATCACGGTTAATAAAAAGTGAAATGCTAACACAACTCATATTTGTACATTTGTGAACTTTTCACTCCCCGAGCCCTTATTAATATAATTAGGTGAATATGCCATTAGTGAATTTCAACGATGGATTAACGTTTTGCAAAAATACTATGCTATCACGTCTCCAGCCCGAAGAACTAAAGAGTTTTAAGGCGAGTTCATCCATGATACCGACTTTCTTCACGACACATACCAACATTGCGGCTAAGTGTTCCAGCTTATGACACCTCCACAGAGACTATTATCGGGACTCACGGACCTTCGGTTCCAAAAACTCTTAGTTTCTCGTTACACTAGCTTATTTAGAAAAAGCACAACTACAAAAATCAATAGTCAAAGAGTATAAAGCATAATTAAATTAACAAATAAGATATTTTCCTTACATTTGAATATTCACCTTAACCTTAGAACATAACAATGATGCAATCGAAACCCTCAGACCTTTAGAATCTGGCAACATCGGTTGTTATGCCGGCAAGATGCAACAAACATTTACAGTCTCGCATATATGATTTCGTAACTAAAGCTTTTCTTTAGAAGGCTTAACACTGTGGTGAGCCGACACGATGCATGCAAACTTTTATCAGCAACCACAGTATTATAATTATTATTCATCAATCTTATGATATTTTTTCATTATTTTTTTCATTTCACACTTTATTTCACAATATATAGAGAGACTGTTTTTTTGGAAAATTTAATGTATAAATTAGAACAAAGACTAAAAAAAAATTAGTTGACTACATCTCAAAAATGTGTTGATTTTAAGTTTAATTTCCCAAAAATGAGCACGTGATTATTAGTCCGGTTAGAGATTATGTGAGAAAAATCCCCAAATTACACACATAAGCTCATAAGATTTTCCAAATAACACCTTGTTAGCATCTAACTCATACTTATTCTATCATTCTCACTCTTCGCGCGAAGTTCCGCGATATGCTTTATGTCAAAAGTTAAGGAACAAAGCTAGAGCTCACACGCTCGATCGAGTCAAAATTTATTCTTATTTCAACCCACAAGGAAAGTCAGAATGTGGCCATAACGACTTACTTTTATTTTTTGTAATTTATTAAATTTTTTTACATTTTTATGGTTTTTTTTCTTTAAATTTATTTGATGAAAAACGGGATGACGCGAGAACAACGGCTGCAGTCACAATCAACAACGAAGAACCCCCATACTAAAACTAATCATAGTCCAAAGGTTATTCGAGGGACCTCTACACCCTCTCACCCGTATAAAAATAAGCAAAACGCACCACGATATACGAAAACGACAAAAGGATATAGGATTATCCCACATACGCATCTGATATTAAGCTCTAGTATGAACGAAGGAACAAAAAACCGAGAGCACGAGAGCTTCAAAATCCAAGAACATCCAGGACATACCAACACCACACACAACATACCCACGGATCATGAAAGGAGCGATCCTCCACACACCCACAAACACAAAATTCATAACTATTCCAATCTTATAATCATGTGAAGCCACCAACAAAGCGCACATTTTAGTAAAACCGAGTCTTGAGCCGACATCTATCCCCCATACATTATCAGGTCAAGGTGGGAAATGAAAAGGAGACCCATAACAACCACTATTGGAATTCTCTCCATAAATCATCCATCGCTTTAGCAATGACTGGAAAGCTATTAAATAGCCCCGATAGATAATAGAATGAGGAGATTCTCCTCAATAGAAGCAAGCAAACCAGGATTGAAAACGTTTGTCCTCATTTTTGGAAGAAAATGGAAGAAAAGTTGCCGAATCACACAGAAAAAGGAAGATCTCAGATGAATGAGATAGAAAATTCATCTAATATAGAAATACTCATGGATTAGACTCCGAATTCTAATCCCTAGAACGAAAACTTGTTACAAGTTCCGGAAGTTGAAAATAATCTACAAAGTTCGTGAAACCGAGGAATCACCAGAAAGAGTGGAAATCCTAATCCAAATGAAGGGTGGGATGGGTGGGCAAAATATTAGGCACATGAACTCTTGGTTCTCTTGTTGGATTATCAAAATTATCCTCCACCACATCCATATTGAAATATTCCCGAAATCAGGCACACTATCACAAAAGAATGCTTCATAAACTGGAAGAATAAATTCCAAATAAGAAGAGGGACTGCCACTTACAAATAGCTCTTAACAGATTGTAGCAAAAGGTTTATCAGATATCGGGTAACAGAATTAACAAAGTGTGTAGTCTCCTCCAAGAAAAAGTTAAGAGAAGTGGAGGAAGACTTGGTCACAAAATCAGAATATGGAATGGGATTATCTTTTAATGCTCGATCTTAGCAATAAGAATTGACATTCAACAATTTATTCACAGAAGAATATCGTCTTTGATTTTAGAAGAATATCAGTTATCAATCCCTCCACTTCCGGGATAACAATCTCATACCACCTCCTAGCTGACGAGCTCAGAATCGGGAGAGATGCCTAACATACTCCAAATCGTCAAAAGAGAAAGGAATCGTCCATCACTAGAAGTAGAATCATCGTAATAATCGAATAAATCCTCAAATTGATCTTTAAATGTCAAGAGTGCGGAGAGTTATCATGAAAAGGCACCACACATCTTGTCGGGAATACCCTTGGACTCCCACTGGGATTGGACCAGATCTCAACACTATACTTTATTACTTCGTCCGATTCCATTTCCGGGAAAGTTGTCTAGATGCTCATCTCCATTTATGAGAGAGTCAACGGGCCTCCTCGTTGATAAAAGGGTTGTGATTGCAATGGTATAGTCCCTCGCGCATCATCAACATAGAAGACGATAGACGAATTCCAATTCGAGTATTTAATATACGCTGCCAACTCCTTGTGAAATATTTTGCACATCATCATGAAGTTTACGAAATAACTTTAGAATACCCTCCGGTTGATATTGCTTGTCTTCAAAAGCACGCTCAATTTCCGAAATTGTCTCCCATGCTAGTGATATAACCTAGTGGCATTTCATAAAAAGAAAATCGTATTAAAATATCCTAAGTAAAGTTTGCGACAAAAAAAAAAAAAAAAAAGTTAATTAGGTGTCTTGATCTTGCAAAAATTCCAACTAATTTTCTTCTGTGAGGCGTGAATGAACGACGAAAATATGCATGGTTGAGTATTAATGTTAGCCGCCCGTTCCTCTACTAGCAATTCAACACAAGTTTTCTCACGAATCGGTTGATGAATGACGAGAAATTGTGGGGGTTCAAATTGGTCAAAACCAAAATAATTAGAATCATAACACGGATATGTCGTAATAATTCATCGGTTGACATTGAAAAGTCTCGAGAGGAGTCCCCAAAATCTTCACAACAAGATATTGTTGTGGAAAACTCGGTGAATTTTGTGAAAATAATCAAAGTTTTGATTAAAGGACGAGGTCCTGATTGTAGACAAAAACGGGACTTGAGGATGGATAATCGTAACCATGATGGGACATCGTTCCTACATATCACACAAGAGTATGACATGTATGGGGTTGTAGGAGGTGGGTTAAAAATGTTAGGAGAATCATTGACAAAATTAGGAGTGGAATCATAAGTGAATGAATTTCCATCTCCAGAATAGCATGTTAGATCGAAACATGGCAAAGTTTGTGGGAGCTCATCAACGGTTTGATTGTTGCATGGTTCCGGATTAGAGATAATCGGAACTTTCGGTGGACAATTATAGCCATAATGAGCACTGTTCCCACAAGGCTCGCAAGTACATCGTTGATAAAAAAGATAACTCTAACAAACACCACACTCTAACACAATTGTTGTCAATATGTGAGGACTTTGCGAGAGAATTTCATCGGTGGTCCTTTTGACAACAAGAAAAGAAAAAAAAAAACACATTACAAAACAAAAAACAAAATGGCTCTTGAGGAGCCATTAACAATGTTGGTATTGTCATTGAGTGACTCGAAGTATCTTGAAGGGTCTTGGAAAATTCATTTCAACACAATATGAAAACAAATCTTCCTATAATTCTTTCGTAACAGAGCAACATCCTCGACAAAACCAGACATCAACCGGTTACCACACCTTGCACATTCTAAGGGTTCGTGAGACGATCGTTGTGTTTTTATTAGGATCGACGAACGATCTTACTACGAGACCCCCTTTAGAACAACAATAGTTTTGTAGTGTAACAAAGCTCCACTAGACGATCATTCTTTAACGTTGTAAAAGGGGACTTAAAGATAGACGATGACGCATAAGAATAAAATAGAGTGATAAGAAGAAGAATTAAATGACAAAGAGGTTAAAGGAGATTATTTTTGGATTTTTGAGTTTTTTAACATCATATTTATTAACGGACAAAAACAGAATTGAATAAGTTCACACCGAATGCGATAATCAACTGCTTTACGGTAGCTCCTTTAAAAGAAAAACTCACAAAAGAGCGGAGGAAGCGTGAAAGCGCGAAGATCTTTAAAAACCTTCTCCTTTCGGTCGTAGTTCTCGAACAACTCTCCTTATACTCTCTATAGTTTTTTAATCCAATTTAAAGGTGAGTCATACTTCACAAGTGACACAAAGGCAAGTTTTAAATCTTTTTTTGTTTTTAAATACTTTAGGAAAAGTATTTATGATTATTTGATAATATATTCACAAAAATCGAGAAAATAAAATATTTTTTTATTTTTTTATTTTTATAACAAGAAAATAACTTCACAAGGAAAGGTCTTCAAGGCACAACAAACTTCAACTCGATAATCGTCTCACGGCCTCCCCGACAGCGGCGCCAATGACACGTTCGAAACTACACCCTTTTTTTTATATAAATATAATATATACTATAAATATATAATATATAAGGGTAATCTTAAAATATCAATAATAATAAGTATTCCATGAGGCTTTTAAAAGGTAATTACTTTTATCCAAAGCAAAAACCCAAAAAAAGCTACCCGGGTCATTTCCCGTCGAGGCGTGAATTTGAAAATCGAGTTTGGTTTGTGAACAATGCTTGAATAATCAAAGATTGGACTGGTTTTCTATTTCTACAAATATAATGCACAAACAAGTAAAAGAAACCCTAAAACAAAAGCAACTTAAGCTAAAACCTAAAAACGGGACCTAAAAAAACTAATTTATCAAATTTAATCCTAAAATGATTTTTTAACTTTTTATAAATCCTAAGTGACTAAAATGTAAGAACAAAGAAAACTAAACCAAAAACAAAAGCATTTAAAGCTTAAAATCACGAAAAATGTGAACGGGGTCTAATCCCGTTCTTTAAAAAAAACTAAAATCTACCATTTTAACCCAACGAAAACAATTCTAATTTTCCTAAGTCTTTTTTGACTTTTGTATAATTTTTTATGAATTAAAAACGATTTTGAAAAAATAAAATTATTAAAAATAGTAAACTAAATGAGAAAAATCTGAAAAAAATCATGAAAAGTACTTTGAAGAGTGCTGAATTCAAGAAAAATAAGAACTTTGAAAAAGAGTTTATAAATAAGCTGGAAATAAGCCACAAAGGGCTGATAAGCTTAAAAGCAAAAAGTGTATAAAAGATTAGCAAGTGGTAGGGCTAACAGATAGCCCTACTGGTGCCAATGGTTAGTGTGTGTTTGCTTGGGACGTGTGGGTGTGAAGGGGGAGGTCATGGGTTCGACCCCCATGGCCTCTTCTTTTTAAAACACATTTTTTTTATTTTCTATTTGCAAAAATGTAAAACAGGTTAAAATAACAAAGTTTAAAAAAAAAGACTTTTTATAAAACTTAAAAATAAGCCAGATATAAGCAAAGAAAAAGTTGGCAGATAAAGCTTTTTTTTACTCTAAGTGACTAAATGCTAAACTAATGGCTTGAATAGAACACAATAAGCAAAATGAAAATGCAAATAAGCAAAAACAGATGAAGACTAATATCTAATAAGCATTAATGAGACAAAATAAGCCAAGAAAACAAGGTGAAAAGGGTCTTAAAAAGCAAATAAGCAATAAGGCCAAGCTACATACAAAACAAACACCTAAGGGCAATTTTTGGCTTAATTTTGGCGTCACCAAGCTAGTTCCTTATAGCTTAATGGGTTATATGCCCTTAAAGCTTGACCTATAAGCTACTATAATCATCAATCAAAAAGGATTTTGAAACACATTTTGACCAAGAAAAATGCTTTTGAAAACTGCTGTTCACACAGATTTTACTTTTGGTTTTCTTTCAAAAAGAAAAAATGGCCTTAATGCAGCTTAATATTTAAGCAAGAAAATTTAAGATAAAAACACATGATAAGCACAAACAGATGAACTATCTACTACAAATTACTTATGCAAACAAAATCAGAGACTAAAACCTACTTTAGCTTATCTATTTTTAAGATTAAAAAGTGACCCTTTTTAAAAAAAAACATAAAACTTAATTTTGACAGATTTGACTAAAAACTCAACCATAATTGCACACTACACCCTAACCTATTCTACTGCATTAGAACTAAAGAGAACACAAAATAAGACCTTAAAATGGCCTTTAAAACAACAATCAAATACACACAGTTTAATCAATTTTCAAAATCCACAGTTTTAAAGAACATATAGCTCACCCCTTAAAACTTGTTTTTAAGCTTTAAAACTTTGAAAACAGACTAAATTATCTTCAAGAAGGTTTGTTAAAGTGAGCAAAGTGACCCAGATAGTTTTTAAACCAAATTGGCCCATTTTGTGTTCTTATCCCAAACACCCCTTTAGAAGTCTCAAAACCATTTTAAGCTAACTTTCAAAGATTTAAGTAGAGGTTATAGAAAACAGATAACAGGAAATCAACAATTAGCAATAAGAAGCAATGAAAACACAATAATAAGCACTTAAACTAAGCATCAAGAATTAAGCAGACTTGTAAGCTACAATGGCAGTTTATATGAAAAGCATGAACAAATAAAGTTTAAACTACAAGACAGCTTAAATAAGTAACAAACAGTGATAATAAGGATAAATAAGCACATGAACAGTAAACTGCAGGAAAAATGGAAAAATGGAAAACTTACAAGAGTCCAAGCTTTTGTGAATGATTAAACACTACCAATCCATTATCCTAACACCTCCCATGAGGTTCTAACCCATGGCCATCCAAAATACACCATGCTCCAAGATTCTTCAAGTACATTTTTTTTGAAATTTTCTTAAGTACTTTGTATTTAAGTTAAAACAGATTAATAATATGCTTGATTGAGAACTTAAAACAGCTTTGAGACACTTTAAAACAATAAGTAAACACATGAATTGAAACTTAGACTTTAAAACTTAAAAACTCAAATTTTCATTAACTTAAAAGGAAATTACAAGACTTGGAATTTTAAAAATACATTAAGTAAAATAAGCTGAAAAAAGTAAAACTAGATGCCTCATATTTGGCTACAATGTCCTATTTTATACTAAAGAGCTAAGGTCTTGGTCCCTTTGTCTTCACACGTTTGTGTTTCTT
>BQNB010158216.1:0-15057 GCA_026074375.1 Tanacetum coccineum
AAGTCTGGGGAAATTTCTGATTTAAATGCAAAACTTCAGGAACAAGGTTTGGTTATAGCAGCCCTAAAAAATGAGTTAATGAAACTTAAAGGATAATATGGAACCAATCACGCCTAAATTGTTGAATAAAAGGACTGCTCACTCCTCGTATATTAAGCATACCCAGGAAGAAGCTTTGGTCCTTAGGGATATAGTCGAACATGTAAAAGCGAATTATCCTCAAGATTCACTTTTAGAGTCTGCCTTTAGGTATACCAAAGTCATTCAGGATTTGCTTTCACACATAAGTAGATCTTGCCCTAGCATCAACAATTTTGGTCCTCAATTAATTGAGGTCACACCGAGGAAACAGGACAAGAAAGTTAGGTTTACCGAATCACTCACATCCTCAGAAAACACAAAAACAGACTCAACTTCAAACATAGTTTCTAACAAACGTGTGTTGCATTCTACAGGAGTAAGACTTTCTACTAGTGCTAGCGGATCACAGCCTTCAGGCAATACCAGGAATGATAGGATTCCGCAAACACCAAGTAGTAATTCGAAGAATAAAGTAGAAGCTCACCCTAGGAACGTTAAATCTAGTTTGAATAAAAGGAATGGTACTGTTAAAGTTAATGGATCTGCGTCTGTGCAGAATTCCAAGAAACAAGATGATTCTGATTATGTCTGTGTTAACAGTAATGATTGCATGTCTTCTGATAATTTGTGTGTTTCTAATTCTTTGAATGTTGTGAAATTTCATGCTAAACCTAAGCAGCATAAATCTAAGAAAGCTATTTGGAAACCAACAGGAAAAGTGTTCACTCAGATAGGATATATTTGGAGACCTACCGGTCGGACCTTCACTATTGTAGGAAATGCGTGCCCTTTAACTAGGATTACCACTACTAATGAAGTGCCTTCTAGGAAACCAATAGTTCTAGACTCTGAATCACCCAAACCTGTGGTTAAATTGGTATACTCAAGGAAACCTAGGAAGAATAAGAATACTGAGTCCGTTAGCAAAACTAAGGTTTTAAAACCAATGTCTGCTAACAAACAGGAACCCAGTAAATCCTGGGGATCCACAAAAACCAATATTCCATCTACTTCTCTGAATGAATGCAGGTTGTCCAAATCGTCCTCTGGTATTTGGATTCCGGTTGCTCGAAGCACATGACCGGAGATCGCTCTCAGCTCACCAATTTCATCAGTAAATTCTTGGGTACAGTTAAATTCGGAAATGATCAAGTTGCAAAGATAATGGGTTTTGGAGACTATCAGATTGGGAATGTTACTATTTCAAGGGTTTATTACGTTGAAGGACTTGGGCATAATCTATTTTCTGTGGGACAATTCTGTGATTCCAATCTTGAAGTGGCTTTTCGTCAACACACCAAAAATATAGAAATGCCACCGAGTTAGAATACAAATTGTCTAGCATTGCCACATGCTTAGAAGAAGCTACAATCAAATGCATATCGTATTCATGTCAAATTGTACTGGAGCTGCAGCTCAAGTGTCCCTACAAAGTGTGCAATGGGGTGTTGGCACCATACTAAGCCATGCAGCAAAACGAAACAAAACGAAGTACCTAGGATGCATCCATACGCTCCCTACAAATCAAATCATATATGGCCAATTGCTAACAGCGCCTACACAAACAAAAGGGACGCAGTGACTGATCACACCGCCCACAGATGTGCACGCCATTGGTTGTCTCAATGACCGCGGCCATAGGTACTCCATGGTAGTTAGCTTGGGCATAACAGAACAGAACAAAGGGGTTCATATAGATATCGAAACGAACCATATTATGTCCAAAGTCGATTTATGTCAAACAAAACGGATAAGTTCTACTCTGGCTATGTCAATTGATGCGAATGTACAACGAATTCAAAGGGCTCAACGGAGTTATCAAATAAGGTTGCAACAAATAACGAATCATAAGATAGGAAACATAAATAGGGATTTCAGCGAGGCAAATAGATACGGAACAAAAGTCATGAGAATCCTTAAAAGAAAAGATATAATATCTGTACGAATAACGAAACGAACGAAACAACGCATAAATCATAATAATAGTAAAGAGATGTAGGTATTGAGATATCGTACGAACAAATATGCTTTAAAGAGAGATGTAGATATATCCGTACCTTAGCCAAACTCAACGCCTAATCATGTCCAATCTTATTTACCGTCAAATTGATCTACAAGGGTTAAGCCACTACTACTTATTAATAACGAACCAATTAATTAATGGTTTAGTCTTGCGGTTTAAACTCATTCTTTTTTTATTCCAAAAAGTATTTATATCCGTTTTAACTATATAACATGAGCTGAACTAACTGACCTTGTACCTAAACGTGAATACAAAATACAATATATAATTATGTGAAAATTCACGCCTATTAGTATGAATGCAAATTTAGTACTAGTTTTCTAAAAGCATTACTTCACGTGGCTAAATTTTGATATATATACAAATGGCTGCATTAAGTTTAGATTAAATATATCTTGATTTGTATAATTTGTTTTAACATCACTGATATTAAACTTAACAAACATATGCATAAGCATGTCATCTTTTTCACCAAAATCCTAACTGTACCCATCTATGAACCTTTTTCATAATTTCTTTACTCCATTTTTGATACTAAATCTCATGCTTAAATCTTGAAGTTAATAATTATAGTCGTGTCATACATAGGTTTAGTTTTCACCGATACTCAACATGTTTAAAACCCGAAAATGATTTATTCTTAATGGTGACTTAGGCTATGTTTTTAATACATACGAACTGGTACCAGATTACATAGAACAAGGATTAGCCAATTATTTAAATTATGAAGTATGATTTCATAATAAGACTTTGGTTTCAAAATATACTTTAGGTAGACAAGATCGATCGAAACCGAAAACACGAACATCGAACCTAGACAAGTACGAACTACGAGCACTCGAGATTCACGAGGTGATATCGACCCCAATACCTAAAAAACGTACACGCATCACACGAACGTACCAATAACAAAACCGAAGCGAAATCGGACACAAAGCACATACCGTAACTCAAACCGAATTCGAAACCAAACTTAACCGATTAAGAAAACCGAGATGCAACTCTCGCATATGAAAAAAAAACACTTCACGTTTAGCACTTTCAACCATTATTTATATTGTGCAAAGTGATTGATATAATGACTTTTTGGACGTGATGAGATATTGGTTTTATTTGATTGTGAAAGAAATGTAACTGATATGTATAATATTAACCGGTTCCAATTAACTTGCCGAAACTTTTGTGATTACCTTTGACTTGCCATTATATAGCCATTCAAATCTCCCCACGTTTAATTAAATTAGAAGCATCATAATCTAATTATTATATACCAATATTATCTAATATATTTTACTTTCACTAAGCAAATTACTACAATTACATTTTTTTTGTCATAAACTTTTATTTGCATTAATAAATATGACACAATAAAATTTTCCTCTAAATGTTTTTAGGGTATTACAATTCTACCACCCTTGAAAATAATTTCGTCCCCGAAATTTAGATCGAATCATAAACTGGTACGTAACAACGAAATGAAGTGAGCGTTACATTATGACTTTTTTTTAACGGTAACGTATATATTTCTAAAATATTTAAATTTCTTGGTTGTTATAAATCTACCCTCCTTAAAAATTTGACCGCGAAATTTAAGCAAGAACTTACAAGACGAAGACATTTTTCTCATGACGATCGCTTCATCACCAAAATTGTCCCACGTTAAGAGAAACGTAAAACTTTAATAGAGTGCATACTTCTCCGCGTGGTTACTCTCCATGTACATGGCTCGTACAAAGTGACAGATGTGATGTCTCAAAAGGTATGTATGTAACTCGTCATTAGTATGAGTTTCTTTTCTTACTTTTATTAAGGGAATTAACTCATGAAAGATACGATTCATCAAATCCATAAAAACAGCTGGAGCATTAGTCAATCCAAACGGCATTACAAGAAACTCATAATGACCGTAACGAGTGTGAAAGGCTGTTTTGGAAATGTCTTGCTCCTTTACACGTAGCTGATGATAACCCGATCTCAGATCAATCTTTGAGAAAAACTTTGCACCCTGAAGTTGATCAAACAAATCATCGATTCGCGGTAGCGGATACTTATTTCTAACTGTAATACGATTCAGCTTCCTATAATCAATACACAACCTCATGCTACCATCTTTTTCTTCACAAATTTAAAATGGCGCGCCCCAGGACGGATACGCTCGGTCGAATAAAACCATGTTCGAGAAGTTCTTGCAGTTGATCTTTTAGTTCCTTCAATTCAACTGGCGCCATTCTGTACGGAGCTTTAGAAATGGGTTGAGCACCAGGAATCAAATCAATAGTGAATTCAACTTCACGCTCAGGTGGTAGTCTGGCAAAATCATCATGAAAACTATCAGGAAAATTTCAACACTATCTGGATGACTCTGAGCGCGAGGTTCCATCCACGGGAAGTGTCTTTAATTTAATGTAGGAAACTTCATAAAACATGGGAATTTGTTGTTAGAGCTTTGAGAGCAGAGATGATTTTAAAAGGCTTACCAGGTCGAGAACCATGGTAAATGAATTCAAGCTTGTTCAAATCGCCAAAGATGACACGTTTCGAATGACAGCCGATGGTAGCTCGATGCTCAGTCAACCAATCTATACCAAGAATAATATCAAAATCACTCATTTCTAAAGGACGCAAATTAGCAGAATGAATCTTATCATCAAAACGTAATGGACAATCTCTATACTCGTGACCAATAACCACATTATTTTTCATAGGCGTAGAAATAGATAATGCATAATCCAATAATGTAGAGGGGACTTTAATATGTTTTAGAAAAAGGCAAGAGAGACCACTCGGATAATGGACGCACCAGTATCAGATATAAAATCAAAATATCTCGATCGATTTTATAAGAGTTCTCGGAAACAGGGGGTTACCCTGGAGGCATTAGCTGCCTGGAGCAGTTGTCAATGCAAATCTCTATCGTTGTTACATGTGGCTTGTTGTTCTATACCTGCTGCTTGTATACCTTTTTACATATCTTTAGCACAAAATGCCCAACCTCTTCAAATTAAAGCAAGCCACCTAGTATCCCTGTGACACGCCCTTTTCCCAGGACTGAAGTTTCCCACAAAGGGTACAAGGGGGAGATGAGGCATAATCGAGCTATCCACTCTGGCTTGAGACCCATAAGAACGGCATTACCTGTTGGCCCCGAACCTGCTGATCCTGGTCACACCACGCCCTTTGAGTACCAGTACCGCGTCTGTCACTGCCATTACCCTGTCTGTCACTGCGCCCTCTGTTACTTCCATACCTGTCTCTGTTGCCATATCTGCCACGTTGGCACATATCTGTACTATCCCTTTGATCATATGCTCTATGATTAGACCGGTGATGGTGTATCTGTGGTCCGGTTTCGATGGCCGTCTCTGTCCTCTGTTGTTTCCTTTATTCTTTGACCTATTACAGAAGATTTCAATGTTTCTTGCAGCATTAGCAACCTGTGCTACATCAGTAAACTCGGTGTTCAAGATCCTGTCAAGTATAAAGTCATTCAGCCCCCATTTGAAGTGTTTAGCATGTTCTTCCTGGGTGCCCGCCTTAGCCCCAAGATAAGCCTGCCCAATCTAAGAAAATACTCTTCATAAAAAATCAATACTAGTTTCCTTAGGTAGTTGACGGACTCGATTTGTACTCTCGTTCACACTTTTCTTTCTCAGAGATGGAATATACATGCAAAAAGAAGATGTCACAAAAATCATTCCATGACAGCGTCGCTACATAAGCATCGCCTCCTTTTGCTTGTTTATACGCCCTCCACCAACTATGGGTATCACCTTCCAGCTTATATGTCACCAATCTGGCCTTGAAATGATCATCGCATCCTAAAACCTCAAAGATCTTCTCGGTATGTGCTATCCAGTTTTCTGCCTTCAAACATGGGTGGAAGGCTGAGCTCGAAAGTTTGGGGTTTCTGTTTTGGAACCTCTCCAACCATCATGGTATCAGTTGGTTGTACAATCCTCCATATTACTGAACCATCGGTGTTTACACTGTCTAGAATCCTTCGATAACGTTTATTCCTCATTTCTTCATTTTGGCGAATCTCGTCGGTTTATGCGTAGCAGTACAGAGTTGTAAACAAGTTCTGCAACTGGCCCTTGTGCTACCTGCAGCAGTAAATGACAGGATCTGCTCGTTGTTCCACGATTGCGCGAGGAGCCTTCTACAACGATTAACAAATGAACAACAAATACAAATTAAGGTTAGACTCATAATTCGAATGAGAGCGATTAGGTTGGAATGAAACCTATGTCTACCAATCCTCACAGGTCTATTCATATAGTTGTACAGGACGAACCTACACCGCTCTGATACCATAATTGTAAACACACCAGAGAACAGGTCAAATGTCACACATTTATGCATCAAACAAAACGCCAAGCGGAAGACTTTATTCTCTAAATGGTTTCAACAACGTTCTCCAGAAAAAAACTAAGGAAATAATTGTCAAATACATCGTGACTTCCAAACGTAACAAAATATCTAATCTCCAAAGTCTAAAGAAAGAATAAATCAATTCAATGTCTAAATGGGACTATAAAAGAAGATGGGAAGGGAAACTATCATCCATCTGGTCCACTAAGAGCTCCTAAGCACTCTTCACTCATAACCCAGCTTCCCTCTTATTACCTGCCGCGGATAAAAGAAATGCGGCTGAGCTAAAAAGCTCAGTGAACAGATATAAACAAAACGGATAGATTAAACATATAAAGTAAACGAAATGGAATCAGAGATTTCATATATCATCAGAACTGAACGAAATAGATAGTCAAACAAAACATATAGAAATGCCCACCGAGCTCGAAACAAATGTCTAAAGCATGCCACATGCTTAGAACCTACAATCAAATGCATATCATATCATATCAAATTATACATGGGAGTTGCAGCTCCAGATGTACCCTACAAAGTGTGCAATGGGGTGTTGGCACCACACTAAGCCATGCACCAAAACGAAACGAAACGAAGTACCTAGGATGCATCCATACGCTCCTTACAAATCAAATCATATATGGCCAATTGCATAATAGAGCTCACAAACAAAAGGGAACGCCGTGGACTGATCACACCGCCACAGATAGTGTCACGCCATTGGTGACTCAATGACGCGGTCATGGTACCTCCATGGCTAGTTAGCTCGGGCATCAGAACAGAACAAAGGGGTTCATATAGCATATCAAAACGAAACATATTATGTCCAAAGAAGATCATGTCTAAACAAAACGGATAAGTTCATATCATGGCTATGTCAAATGAAGCATGTATCAAACGAATTCAAATGGCTCAACGAAGTTATCAAATAAGGTTGCAACAAATAACGAATCATAGGATGGGAAACATAAATAGGGATTTCAGCGAGGCAAATAGATATGGAGCAAAAGTCATGAGAATCTTTAAAAGAAAAGATAGAATATATGTACCTTAATAAAGCAACGCTCACTTGACAAATCAAATCGATTTACTCCCGCTTCAAATTATCTACATGAATTATGGAACAATTTATCATTTAGTAATCAACTAATTATTGTTTCATACTTTACAACCACTTATTGTATACTTGGTTTCATTTATTATTTACTTAAATCATAAACCTATGTCTACATCTCATATTGTCGTTTAGTTTAACTTGGTTTTAAAGAGCAGAACCACTATTACAAATTTCATTACCAATTACATCAGTTGTTGTATTGATAGGACTAATAATTATTAAAAGATTATTACTCGCACTTCATATTATTACTTTCTTTTATCACCAGGTTTCGGTATCTTTTAATTATTTTAATTAGTTGGAAATATATAATGTTAAAATAGTTTCTAAAATACTCTAGCAAAACTTAAAACTTAACGGTTATTATGAAAAGTGATATTAGTTTATGTAGAGCCATCTTCTTGCTATGCCAAAGATAACATCGGATTTATATTTTGCCATAGAGTATATTAGCAGTAAGCGTGTACCTCAAAGATTTAACATACCTATTTATGTTATCTACAAAATAATATGATGTCATTATATATATCCAAAAGGCTTGTTGTGAGACTCACGAAATAACAGTTGGTTCCGATTACGATTTCATTATATATCATGCATATATATAGTCTACGGTGCTTATCTATAAATATTAAACTGATGATTTGTAGATTACCTCATGGCTAAACGCATGCATATCAAAACCAAAACAAGAACACGGACACTAAGATTTAGTGAGACCCGATTCAATCCAAAAGCCGAGACGTAACCGAACAACTAACCGTAACCCAAAACTCTACCCAATCACAAACTATATGTCTCCAACGAATGAAACCAAAATGAACTACCCGATCACGAACCAATGATCACGACCCAAAATTCGAATATTGCCTCACGTGAACCCAAGCTAACTCATGCCACTCTCCAACCTTCGCACGAACCGAATCCGAGTCTAAAAACGAACGACAACCCGGACAAACCAGAAAATGTGTTAACGTGAATCAATATGTGCACACACCTTTGTGGTTTAGAACTTGTTTATAATTTGTTTTAGAGATTATGACATGAATACAAGGAAATTGCGGTTATATGGGTACACTTGCCAACTGACTTGTCGAAATAAGCGGAATTTGGGAGGCGATATGTATGACCGAGTGATTATGTTGACCAAGTGATTCAAAATTATATTATCATTTTAACTCTTAATGTTATATGTATTTTTATTATATTAGGCATGCAAATAGTACTATTTTTTTTATAAGTAGTGCCTATGTACGTATGACTAAAATTTGTGTTTAGCATTTTTATTGAGAGTGTGCTGGAATTTAATTATCATCTTGTGGTTTAATTTAGGGTATTATAACGCATATGTTACAAGAATAAACTAATTAAATGCACTAATTAATGTTACTTTAAAAACACTCCTAAAATGAAAAATACATGTTATTATACACATTGTACAAGCTAATAAAACATACAAAGCTTTAAACAATTTATATGCTAACAAGTTGATTATACATATGGTTTTGAAAACTGAATTGGACGGGTCAACCAGAAATCAGAGTCGCCACTGGTTTAGCTAGCCAATAAAATCCGTCCAAAAATAAAACGGAGATGACCGGTGGAAACCGATAAAAACATTTTTTATTCTCCGGTTAATCAGTTCTTTTTTATTTTGTTGGCGTCTAAATATTAATTACAAGGTACCCGCCGCTGCAACGCGTGGGTACCCTACTAGTATACTTTTAAGTTTTTTAAAATGTAAGTAAGATTGTTGATTATTAAATGTGAATAGACAAAATTATGTTCACAACCGTTAATGTATAAAACTCACACAACATAATATCATTAGAGCATAAGGTTGCTCGCTATAAAAAGGTCGACCGACTTAGTTAACTCCGGTCCCGGTCGGTTACCTCTTTAGTGGCTATGTCGGTCGTCGGCTTTGTTGGTCGACTTCGATCGTTTGAACGATCGGTAGTCGTTCCCCATTTTGCAATTTTCCAACGTATTATGTTAATAAATTAAAAAAAAACTTTTTCTAAAATTTAAAATTTAAATAGTTTAACACTATAGATACCCAACTCATTACACCATTTTATACACACATTCAAACCAATTCTATCTTATACTTTTAATTTCTATACACACAATGGCTTCCACTTCAAACCGCCGTGGAAAGGCAAAGACGTCACAACCATGGACAACAACGGAAGAGATCGTGTTGTGTAAAGCTTGGTGCGAGGCAATGGAGAACTACGACACAAGAGACATGAAAAAAGGGTTTTGATTGAAGGTTTTTGCTAACTTTCAAAAAGAAATAGGGGGGACTATTAGAGGATACGATACCATCATCGTTAAATGGAAAAATTCGATCCGTCAAAAAATTGCTGCGTTTAGTGTCGTTTATGAAAGTGTCCAACGGATGGACGAGAACGGCTCTTCTGACCTCGTTTTGTTTCAAAATGCGTTAGCCGAATTTGAAACTGGGTACGGACATCCCTTTACAATGAAGGCGTGTTGGAGAATTTTGAAAAATCATGCTGCTTTGACAGAAATTGAAGTGCCTTCATTTTAATAAAGCACGTAATAAACAAGTTTAGTTTAAGTTTATAATGTATTTTCTTTAATATTTTTGTTATGTAATGTTTTATTTTTATGTATTTGAATAATTATGTATTGTTTTTAATAATAATGGTTTTTATTATTGTGTAATGTTTTTAAATTCAGTATTATTATTTTAAATTCACTATTTAAATTTTAAATTTCAACTGCTACTATTCAACGACTACTTTTCTCTTATAAAAACCTCTTTCCAACATTCATTTTCTCTCACAACTTCTTTACTTTTGTATTCAAACTCTTAAATTCCAACATCTATGGATAAAAACCTACCCAAAGCAATCACCCAACACCCCAGAAACCATCAATGCCTCATATTTCTTCATTTCTAACGATCGAGAAATCAGCTGATGAACATGAGATATGTGATGAATATCTCACTGAGCCAGAGCAACAACAACTACTTCTTGATGAAGAAGCATTAAGAGAAACGTTAGATTAAGAAGCAAGAGCTGCAAAAGAGTTGGAGGAAAGAATTAAAATGTTAGAAGAAGGAGCAAGGAAAGAACAAGCTCATGATGAGCTATTCAGGTTGGAATTTTGGGTTAAATCGGATTCCGAATACAAATCAGATTAATTTAGCTATGTGTCGTTTGTAATAATCTGGTAACTATTTTAATTATGTTGTTTTATTATAATATTTTTATATTATTTGAATAATTATGTAATGTTTTTAATTTTATTATGTAATGTTTTTATTTATTAATGAAATTTATTTTTGTTTAAAAAAATAAAGGTCGCCTTATAGTGGCAAAAAGTCACCTGTAGATCGTCGTAGAGGTCGCTGGTGGTCCTTATAATGGGTAGCCTAATGTGCAGTAATTTGCAAGTTGTCGTCACCTCAACGTCACATTAGTTTTTTCTCACTTAACTTACAACCAACTAACTTACCAAAAAACTCTCACCACTAACTTGCACATAACTTACACTTTTGGAACCTACCATACCCAATTAAAACACAAAACCACCACAAAAACTCATAAAAAAACAAAACAAAGAAACAAAACCAACGACTCGTTGGTTAGCCAACGAACACCAACTAACTTAACGCGTGATGCAGTACCTTGGACTTAACTTGATACCACCTAGGAACCAACAAGCATTTTCGTTATTGCGCCAAGTGCTCTTAGGCTACAACTCTACTCGAACTTTATTAATTTGATTTTCCTAAAAAAACAAAATGACTCAAATTATCAACATACCACATGCAACTCGACCATAACTTCAACTCAAAATCATTCAACTGAACAACGTCTCACACGACACGATACCATTAGACCTCAACTATCCCTCAGATCCATCGTTTTCGCCTTTCCTTAAGCAGACCTACAATCGAGCTCGAGCTAAAACCCATTTATACACACCTATAAACTTGAGACACTCACAAGTTATGTGTGTGTGTGTGTGTGATATTAAATTTTGACATGATTAAACATTTAGCTGAATACGACTAATACAAAAATTAAGCAGGCCTAAAATCAGGCTCGAACTCAAGCCCATTTATACACACCTATAAACTTGAGACACTCGCAAGTTGTGTGTGTGTATGTGTGTGAAATATTAAATTTTGATATGATTAAACGTTGAGCTGAATACAACCACTACAAAAATATTAATCGGAAGCCCTTTTATACACACCTGTAAACTAGAGACACCCGCAAGTTATGTGTATGTGAAATATTAATTTTTGATATGAATGAACGTTGACGTAATACAACCACTACAAAAATATTAAGCATTACTACAATCGGGCTCGAGCTCAAGCCCATTTATACAAACCTATAAACTCGAGACACTCATAAGTTGTGTGTGTATGTGAAATATTAAATTTTAATATGATTAAACATTGAGCTGAATACAACTACTAGAGTTAATCACGGCTCGAAAAACGGACCAGACCGATCAAAACCAGACTGGACCGAAAATCAATTTTTTTTAAAACATCGGACTGAGGACCAGACCGAAATGGTCGGTCCATGTCTTGGTCGGTCCGGTCCGGATCGGTCTTCGGTCTGGTCCGGTCCAAAAAAACATAATTGCCGGTCTTGTGTACGACCGAACCGGGCCGGACTCAAGACCGAATCTAAGAAACATGATGGACCGGTGACCGAACCAAAAGATTTTCAGTCCGATTTGATCCGCGATCTATTATGTTCAGCCGTAACTGTTACAAAAATATTAAGCGTAATTAGTGCTTACAATCGAGCTACAGCTAAAGCCCATTTACACACACCTATAACCATTCTTCTATAAAACCCAACCCAATAACCCTCAAACCCTAAAAAAAGCCCAATAACAACCACACACACTTCAACCTTCAAACCCCCATTTTCTTAAACCCTAATTTTCACAAAAGTCTGCGTATCGATTTCCGGTAAGCACACTTGACCATATTCAAATTAATTTCTGGGTATTCATTTATTCACATAACCAAACAAAACCCTTTAATTTCTTGGATTAATTTTGCTTATTGCTATGCTAATTTTGCTTATTTATTTATTTTTTTGTGCAGAAAAAAAGAACGAAAAAAAAGATGTCTTCTGATGATGAAAGAGGTGAAGAGAAGGAGCTTGATCTGTCTTCTCCTGAAGTTGTGACCAAATACAAATCAGCTGCTGAAATTGTTAACAGTATAATTTTTTATCTTTTTTTGTATGTTATTTATTTTATGTGTTGTATATTTGTGGGGTGTTTTGGTGAGCTTATTTTCCGGGTTTGGGGGCTTATTTGGATTTGGAAAAAGCTCATAATTCCACTTTTTGGGGCATCATGAGCTTATTTATTCGGGTTATAGCTTATTTAAATAAGCTTTAAGCTCAATATAAGCTAGTAAGGTGGAAAAGTGGGCTTTTGAGCTTTTTCAATTTCAAATAAGCCCCCAAACCCGAAAAATAAGCTCATTCAAACACCCACAAATATACAACAGCTGCTGAAATTGTTAACAGTATAAATTTTTTAATCTTTCTTTTTTATAAGTTTTATATAATATGTGATTTTATGTGTAATATATTTGTGGGATGTTTGGGTGAGCTTATTTTCCAGGTTTGGGGGCTTATTTGGATTTGGAAAAAGCTCATAAGCCTATTTTTTTGGCCTTATGAGCTTATTTATTCGGCTTGTAGCTTATTTAAATAAGCTTTAAGCTCAAGTCGATAAGCTTGTAAGGTGGAAAAAGTGGGCTTTTGAGCTTTTCCATTTCAAATAAGCCCTCGAACTCAAAAAATCAGCTGCTGAAATTTTTAACAGTATAATTTTTTATCCTTTTTTTTCTAAATTATTATTTTTATATATTTTATGTTATTTTGTGTGTTATATATTTGTGGGTGTTTGGATGATTATTTGAAATTGGAATAAGCTCATAAGCCCACTTTTTGGGGCCTTATGTGGTTTTTTTTTTGGCTTATAGCTTATTTAAATAAGTTAAGGTGGAAAGAGTGAGCTTACATGAAAGAAACAGACACGAAACAACAATCTTGTAGGGTTTTTAGATTATCTTTTTTTTGGGGTTTGGGGGCTTATTTGAATTTGGGAAAAGCTCATAAGTCCACTTTTTTCATCTTATGAGGTTATTTTTTTGGCTTATAGCTTATTTAAATAAGCTATAAGCCCAAGTTGATAAGCTAATAAGGCGGAAAAAGTGAGCTTATGAGTTTTTTTTCCCAAATTCAGAAACGCCCTGAACCCAAAAAATGAGCTAATCTAGATACTCTATAAAATTGTTGTTCTCTGTGTTTTTGTTGCCTGGAAGCTGATAAGGTGTTAAAGGGGTGTTTGTTTTAGCTTATTTGCCGGTCTTATGTGCTTATTGAATTTTGATAGGCTTATAAAATGCTCTTATTATATGTAAGCTCAGTTGTACAAAAATGAGCTTATGATATCTTCAATAAGCTCACGAGCCCATGAAATATCGAAAATCTGGTAAACGGTTGAAATATAAAAGTGACCTAATAATAATATGCTTATAAAGATTCAGTAGTGTGCAAAGCTCGACCAAACTGTTGAATTTGGTAAACCAGACACGAACTCATTGTTTTGGCTTGATTTAGGTCACAAGTTTGAGTCGGTTCTGTCATGTTTGTTCAATTTTTCTCAGTTTGGGTTGAATAGTGTTATATATACTTTTGGCGGACTAGCTAACAATGTTGCAATTTGACAATTGTGCAGAGGCTTTGCAGTTGGTATTGTCGCAATGCAAGCCCAATGTCAAGATCGTCGACCTGTGCGAGAAAGGAGATTCATATATCAGAGAGTAAGCTTTTATCTTGTTTGATTTGTATATGGGTCTACTATTATAATCGACATTGTCGGGATAGCTGATATGTGCGCTTTTTAACAACAGGCAAACTGGTAGCATGTACAAGAATGTAAAGAAGAAGATCGAAAGGGGTGTTGCTTTCCCAACGTGTTTGTCTGTTAACAACACGGTTGGTCATTTTTCCCCACTTGCTAGTGATGAGACGGTCTTAAAGGAAGGCGACATCTTGAAAATGTAAGTGTTAACACGGTTTTCTTAATTTTAATGGTGTGACGTATGGAATTCAGCAATCGTTTGTTTTTTGTGGTTGCAGTGATATGGGATGTCACATTGATGGTTTTATTGCTGTGGTGGCGCACACACATGTTCTCCAGGAAGGTCCCGTGACAGGAAGAGCAGCCGATGTTATTGCTGCTGCGAATACCGCTGCTGAGGTTGCTTTGAGGCTCGTTAGACCTGGAAAAAAGGTATATTATTTGTTTTGTTTCCGTATCCGTATCTGCCTTCTATCTTTTTGATAGTCTTAATTTTTCTTAACCAAATTTGCGCTTTTGTTGCGCCTCTACCATATGCGGTTGGAGCTCGTGGTATATTTTCTACATATCATATTTG
>BQNB010158219.1:0-15057 GCA_026074375.1 Tanacetum coccineum
ACCTAGCCACTCTATCTGAATGAGTGGCTTAAAGCATGAACCTAATGGCTTCCAAAGCCTCTAAACCTGAGCTTAAAAGCTCAATAAGCTATATTAGCTTATTACTCCTTGTAGCTTCCAAAATGAATCAAATAAACTCAGGTTATCATGCTTTCATATAAAGTGAACAAAACAAGTTAATGAATGACTTTTAACAAGTTTTAACTGAATTTGATCTTATGAACAAGAGTAAGCTCAAAAGAGCTTATTGAGAGCTTATTAAGGTGAAAACAGCTTAAATTGGAAAGGAAAAACAATTGAACTTCAGAACTGACTTTAATTGCTTAAAATGGTAAAGTACAAGATGAAATAACAATGGTACAAGTGATTAAAGCTGAATTTGAAAACTTAAAAGAAAATGCTTAAAAAGGAAAATTACAAACTAAAATTTAAACTAGCTAACTAACTCCAAAAATGAACCCTAACTATCCTATTTATAGAGAATTGAAGAAGAGAGGATGAGAGCTCGATCAATCCTAGCCCTTGGATCATTTCTAACTTCTTTTCAGCCGTTTGATTGTGATTGATAAGGTGTTAGAGCCAATCAGCTGTTGACACGTGTATGAAATGACGTGTAGGGAGATTAATACGAGGTTGGGTGATGTAGAGGAGCGGGGGAAGGAAATTTGTGAAGTTGGGTTTGTGGGGATTTTAGGCGGGAAAAGCTGTTGGTGACAGTTATAAGGAATTTAAGCCGCGACTTGTTTTTAAATCTTTGAGATAATAGCAAAATCAGTCCCTGCGTTTGATCTCCTCCATCTTAGTGTACGTTTCACCCGTCCAAAATATAGTGTAAAAACAAGTTTTAAAAATGACAGTTTTGGTCCTTGTAGTTTCTTTCTTCTTTTTCCTCTTTTCAAACAACTTTCCACTATTTGCAATCTTAGTCCTTGAACTTCAAAACTTCAAAATAGGCCTTTAAACTTTGAACACTTGTCATTATTAGTCCTTGGCTTTATTATGGGTCTTCATTCTTTGTATTAGACTGATTCGGCTTTTGATTGATTTGGCTTCATTCTTCACTTTAGTCTTGTCTTCTCCGTTTCTTTGTTGGTTTTGACTGTTTTTGCTTCCTTTTGTTTTATTAACCTTTCCTGCACAATAGACACAAAAGCACACATTTTTCTATCCTTTTGGCATTTTCTGGCTTTTATTTGGCAAAATCCCGGGTAATTTATATATACAATTAAGCATTTATCAAAATTCCCCAAACTAAAGGATTGCCGTGTCCTCACGCAATGTTATCAAGTGTACACTTTGTAAACTAACAAGTTTCCAAAATGCCCTTGTTTTCACCTTTTATAAATTACCTTTTTAAACAGCTTAAGCTTTTTTCTCAACATTTAATCTCATGGAAACACATTAATGGCAATCATTGCAATTTTGCAACTTTTAGGCTCATTGAAATAGGCTACTCCCGATTAATAGAGCACAAAAGAGGAAAATTCGTCATCCTTGACTTTTCACTAGACTAAACAAAGCTATTAAACAAGATCATTGTCAATATAAGTCCAAATGATTAAGCTCTTATACTTACAACTTGTGAACTTTTCACTCCCAGGAATAAATTAATGATTAAGATGTGTGCACTCTTTTTAACTCAACCATAGATCAATTTATCTTCATAGTTGAAATCCATCTAAGCTTTACACTCAAGCCTTGTGAGCTTAAATGTTAATAACATAGATAAACCTCGACTCAAAGCTAAAAGAGATTCGGAAACAAAACTTATAAATTGATTTGAGAAAATGAAATTTTTAACCATTCTTTTTATTTAATATCTATAAATTATTTTTTTTCAATAGGAATGTTTTCTTATTCGAACCCTGCTTAGGCCTTTCTCCCAATTGGATAGTCCATCAACAACCGGTGTTTCTTAGTTCGAACACCCCACTCCGCTACTAACAGTTTGTGGGTAATCGCGACAACACCTTTTCCTACAAAGCCTAGAATCCAAAGTCCCTTAGTTTTGCAATCACCACCTAGGCCGCGCTCCCCTAGTGATGAATAGCCTACGAACCTTGATTCACACATATTCTTAATTCCTTATTTGCACCCCAAACCGAGTCTCACTCTCAACATGGATACGTCCACGATTAAACATCATATTATAGCTTATTATTATTCTATTTTTGTGAATGCTTTTCATTGGCACGAAAAATAGATGCTTTTGCATTAGAAATGCTTCATTGGCCATTCCTTTTTTATAATTATAATTTTTGGTGAATGAAAAAAATTCAACTTTAGAAAATCAACTTATACAATTAAAACCAAAATCTTACTTACATAATAAAATGAATTACTTTTCAAAATGAAGACTTTTCTAAAGACATTGATTGACTTAGTTAAATAAAAAGAGCACGTATGAAAAATTATAAAAAAACAGGTTTTTTTTTGGGGGGTGGGGTTTTAATAAATTTTTAATAGCATTGTGGGAGTAAAAAGACACAAATCATTCATAAAGCTTTTAGGTTTTCCAAATAAACCTTGCTAAGCAAATACACTTAATATTTAACTACATCATCCTTGTTCTTACACATTTTTAAAATCCAATGCAATAGGATTGTGAAAGCTTAGCCCCAACAAAAGGTAGGTTAAAGAACTAGCTAGGGCATTTTCACCCGGTCTAAGGTCAAAATAACTCCTAATACTCACCAACGGATACCAAAAAGTGGTGTATTTCCCCTCCAAACTAAGCTTCTATTGCTAGCAAAATTTTAAATTTTCCACTTTTTCACAAAAGGTATATTCGAAAAAAGGTTCAAACAAGTTGCGTGAGAATGCAAGTCAATATCGAAGAAACCTTCTTTCCCCAACTAAAATGAAACAATTGTCCTCATGTTTAAAATAGGTCAAAAGGAATCTAAACAAAAATTCTAAGGTCATGCCAAAAGAATAGATGTTAGTTCGATAAAGACAAGATAAAAGATTTCCCACTTTATGAAGAGAAATGAGACCACTATTCTGGAAATTGTGGCATTAGTGCTTTTGTTCTTTTACAAGTTGAAAACCATGAATCCTCCAAAATCCGGAAAACCTAGACAAACATCACAAACAACCAACAAGAACGAAAGAAAACAAGCCTCCTCTCATCATTTTCATTGTTAGCTCATAAACGACTTAAAACGGCTTAGTTTTTGTTAACCGAGTACAAGCTATACTCGACCCCGAATTGATTTGTCCTTGGGGAAGCAAAGAGAAAATAGAAAGAAGATAAAAAGATAAGCATGGGGTGCCTCCCACGAAGCGCTTGTTTATTAAAGAGTCCCCTAGCTTGACTCATATTCCAAACTAGTCATCATAGGTGGGTTCGGTCCCTCTACATCTCGGATAATCACATTAGGTACATCTTCTCCAAAATAATGTTTCACCCTATGACCATTGACTTTAAAATTGTACCAACCTTTGAGAAAGTTCAATTCTTCATATGGATAAACCATAAGCAATCGACAATGTCCCGACCATCGGATTTAAAGCTTCCCCGAGAAAATCTTTAGCCCTTGAGTTAAAAAAAGCACTTGATCCCCAACATAAAAAACATCGGTTTTAATCTTGAATCATGTAACCTTTTTTGTTTTTTCCTATAAAGTAACACTCTCTCATAAGCGTCCATCCCTTAATTCTTTAAGCTCAATAATTTGTGACTTCTATTTTTTACCGCAAGATTTTTTTTTTTTAAAAAAAATGTCTAAATAAGTCTGATTAATGGCCAAAAGCTTTATTTCTAACTTCCATAGGAGATTGCAAGCTTTTATCCTAAACCAACCTATAATGAGTACATCCAATAGGTAGTTTGGAAGGCGTTCGGAAAGGAAGTCCATAGAGCATGACGTCAAGTCCTTTCACTCCAAGAGCTCTATCTCACCTATGGTTCTTTCTATAATCCTTTTAATTCCCCTATTTGAAACCCTCAACAGAAGACCACGGTGTTCGTTTGAGGGTGTAAGGAGTCGAAAGACGATGGGTCACACCATACTTTGCCATGACCTTTGAAAATTGGTCATTACAAAAATGTGTGCCTCTATCACTTATTATAGCACGAGGGGTTCCAAATCTAGCAAAAAGATTTTTCAAGAACTTACAAACAACTCGAGCATTCTTGTAGGTAAAAACCTAGCTTCCATCCACCACTTAGACAAATAGTCCACCCGCAAACCTTAGATGTACTTATTTCCCCTACTTGATGGAAATGGACCCATGAAATAATCCCCCACAAATCAAAGATCTCACAAACTTGTATTGCATTCTGTGGCATCTCATCTCTTTGAGAGATTTTGCCTTGTCTTTGACAAGCATCACAATGTTTAACCAAGTAAAGCGTCTTATAGATGGTGGGCCAAAAGAATCCGGAGTCAAAGACTTTACGAGCTGTGTAATTGGCACCATGATGGCCTCCTGTAGGTCCGTTGTGACAAGCCATGAGAATCTCATTAGCCTCTTTGCCAAAAACACATCGTCTAATGACTTGGTCCGCACAAATTTTAAACAAGTAGGACATCCCAATATAATGTAATGCATCTTTGAAAATTTATTCTCTTTTGTTGAGGAACATGCATGTCCTTTTTTAACAAAATGTACCCGCAAGGTATTGCTAATTCGGCGAACCATGGCGTGGTATTATCACTAACACATTCACAATGTTAAGCGCACAATATTTTTATTCAACAACATTTTCATATTCTCATTAAGCCCCATTATCATTCACATTAATCTCTTTTGACCTCTTCAACTTTCCCCATTGACTCTAAAGTAAAGGATGTCGGTATATCTATCTTTTCAAGTTTCATACTGTGAGGTTCTCGAGTCTAGAAAGGAGGTCGCGGCTACATTCACAGCCCTTTTATTGTCGCCTTATTCAAGATTGAACTCTTGGAGTAAAAGAATCCACCTAAGTAACCTTGACTTAGCATCTTGCTTAGCCATTAGGTACTTAATAGCCGAATGATCCGTATACACTATGGTCTTTGATAAGACTAGATAGGGTCGAAACTTCTCTAAGGCATATACTACGGCTAGCATTTCCTTTTCGGTTGTAGTGTAATGAAGTTGAGCCCCGGTCATAGTCTTACTCGCATAGTGAATAGGATGAAAATGTTTATCCTTTCTTTGACCTAGAACGGCTCCAAGAGCAAAGTCACTAGCATCACACATGATTTCAAAATCGTAATCCCAATTAGGCACAACAAGTATTGGTGATTCAATCAACTTCTTTCTAAGATCATTAAAAGCTTGTTTACACTCATCCGAAAAGACAAAAGGAGTTTCTTTTTCCAAAAGATGAGTCATGGGTCTTGCAATTTTTGAAAAATCTTGAATGAACCTTCGATAAAAACCCGCATGACCTAAAAAAACTCGAACTGTTCCTTTACCGGTGGTCGGTAAGGTAATTTAGGCTACACTTCTAACTTTGGCCCTCTCCAACTTCTAAACCGCTTTTAGAAATTTTATGTCCCAAAACTATTCCTTCTTTTACCATGAAATGACATTTTCCCAATTAGCACAAGATTTTTTCTTCACATGATTAAGCTTTTTCTCAAATTATCAACAGCACTTTGAAAAATTATCCCCAAAAACCAAAAAGTCATCCATAAAAACCTCCATGGTTTTCTCTATCATGTCATGGAATATGGCCGTCAAGCACCTTTTTTTTTGAAAGTCCCCCGGTTCATTACAAAGGCCAAAAAGGCATTCTTTTGTAGACAAAGGATCCATAACGGCAAGTATAAGGGGTCCTTCTCTTGGTCTTGTGGGTCAATCGGCTTGAAAGTACCCGGAAAATCCGTCTAAAAAACAATAGAAACTCATTCCTTTCCCCGCTAACCTTTCAAGAATTGATCATAAAAGGGTAAGGAAAATGTTCCTTCCTATTGGCATCATTCAGTTCCTATAATCAATGCAAACTCTCCAACCGGTCAACAAGTTCGGTTGGAATGAGTTTCATTCCATCATTCACACCACGGTCATTCCCCTCATTTTTAGAACGCAATGAACCGGCTAACCATGGTCTATCCGATATGGGGTAAATCAATCAGACATCAAGAAGCTTGAATGACCTCTTGTCTTAATAACCTCTATGTATTAGGGTACCCTTCTTTGCATTTGAACCACTGGTTTGTAATCATCCTCCATTAAGATTTTGTGTGTACAAAACTTTGGGTCAATTCCCTTAATGTCGGAGATTTTCCAAGCTAGAGCACTTTTGTGAGCCTTAAGAACCTCAATAAGTTTTACCTTCTCATCATCTTTTAGATCTTTTGAAATTATGACGGGTAGTTTATTATCCTTTTCAAGAAAATCGTATTCCAAGATTGAGAAAGGCAACTCCTTTAAGTTCAAGTCGTGTGGTTTCCTCTATTGATGTTTTGAACCGATTCAACATTTTTGAATTCCTTTTGAACTCATATAGGAGTGATTGGTGAAAAAGGATCATCGTCTTAAACTTCAAGCAATTTTCCAAGTAAGTTACATCACACCTCCTCATCATTAAATTCATCATTTAAATCCATGTTTAAAGATTCATCATGTTTTAAAAACTCTTCTATTTCTTCCTCAAGAATCATCTCACTCCCTTCAAAAGGAGTGAAAGAAGGAGGATCCAAAATGATAGAAGTGGAATCACCACTCTCAGTAAAGTCTAAGACTTTTGGAGCATACTCCGCACAAGTTGCATCAATAAGGTCAAAACTATTTCACGGAATCAAAAATATCACAAGAAATTGTGGGAGCGTTAACTAACACTTTTTTAAAGAGATCAAAGATTGATCTTCATGTCTTAAGATGATCTCCCCCTCATAAACATCAATCAAGGCATGAGCTGTCAATAAAAATGGACTTCCTACAAACAAAGAACACGGGGGTCCTCATACAAAGACTAATATCACAAAAACGACTGGAAATATAATTTTCCGACCTGTAACGAACACATTTTCCGGCTATCCGAGGGTTGTCAGAATTTGTTTGGAACGGGCTAATTCTAAACCACTCTAGTACTTTTAAGTTCGGGAAGTCCAAGTTTTTTTCCAAATAGACAAGGCATGGAGATAGAAACTTGCACCTAATCTGCTTAGTGCCAAGTGAATTATCAAACTCCCCAAAATCACAAGACTGAAAATCGTCCTGGGTCACCACGGCTTTTCGGGAAGCTTTTTGAAGAATGACCGCAGTAGCAATTTAGCATTCATTGGTGTATTTGTTATTCTCAATCAACTTGTCGTTTATACTTATACAACTTTTTGATCAATTAAAGCAATTTGGGCATGTGACAAGATCATTGTCCGCAAAAGCTAAGCTCAAAGTGAAGATACACTGGAAGATTTCTATGAACTTTGAAGCTAAGATATCAATCTTCTTATCACGTTCCTGTCCATTTCACTCATGAATAGGCCTGATATAATGTTTGTTGTATGTGCTTGTGCAAGATTTCAAGTCACACCTAAAGTTTCACATCTTCATGTTGTAAAAGAGTCTTTAGATACTTGAAAGGTCAACCTAAATTGGGCCTTTGGTATCCTAAGGACTCACTATTTGATTTGGAAGCTTATACTAACAGTGATTATGCTGGTGAAAGTTTAGACAGGAATTCCACAACAAGAGGTTGTCAATTTCTTAGAAGTAGATTGATTTCATGGCAATGCAAGAAGCAAACTGTAGTTGCCAACTCTACTACTGAAGCAGAGTATGTAGCTGCATCTAATTGTTGTGGACAGGTGTTATGGATCCAAAATCAAATGCTGGATTATGGATACAATTTCATGAATACCAAGATTTTCATTGACAATGAAAGCACCATCTGCATAGTTAAGAATCCAGTGTTTCACTCAAAGACTAAGCACATTAAGATTAGACATCACTTCATCAGGGATTCATATGAGAAAATATTAATTCAAGTGATCAAGATTCACACTGATCACAATGTTGCAGATTTACTCACAAAGGCATTTGATGTTAGTCGTTTTCAATTTTTGACTGCTAGCATTGGAATGCTTAATCTCTGAGGTGTTGTTTGGATAGATTGATGATTGGAATGGGTTGGAAATACTATTTGGATGAAATTAGGGTTTATACTGGTAACTCAAGAGTTAGTGCTGCTGGCATGACTTAATGCTGTTGGGCTAAAAGTTAGTGCTGCTAGGCAAAAAGTTAATGCCGCCGGGCTAAGTTAGTGCTGCTAGGTTACCGTTGGGGTTAAAACTGCTGAGGGTGTCTTTTGTAAATTAAATGGTTACTTTACTTATGGGTTTGCTTAATTCCTTATAAAACCGTTTTTGATCACACGGTAATCACTCTTAAACACTCTCACGCTCTCAATTTTACAAACCCTAACTCAATTTCATCACTGACATTCACAATTATCATCAATGGCAGACTTAACCTTTGCTGATTCTCACAATATGGTGGCGTACTTGGAAAAATCAGAAGCCAATGCTGATTTTGCAGAGATAGTTGATTTCCTTAATGCTAGCTCTATCAGATATGCCATAACTGTAAGTCCAACTATCTATGTGTCCTATATTGAGCAGTTTTGGTCTACTGCAAAGATCAAAACAGTCAATAATGAAACACAAATACGTGCTAAAGTTGATGGCAAGACTATAATAATAACATAATCATCTGTGAGGAGATATCTTCACTTTGATGATGAGGATGATATTACTTGTCTAACAAACACTGAGATTTTTGAAAACCTTCAATTGATGGGATATAAAAAACTTTCTGATAAACTTACTTTTCTAAAACCTTTCTTTTCCCCTCAATGGAAGTATCTCATTCATACCATCTTACAATGTTTAAGTTCTAAATCAACTGCTTGGAATGAATTTGGTACTAATATAGCATCAACAGTTATATGTTTGGCTAAGAATCAAAAATTAATTTTTTCTAAATTGATTTTTAATGGTATGTTAAGAAACTTGGATCCTAATTCTAAAAGGTTTTTAATGTATCCAAGATTTTTACAACTGTTTTTGAACAATCAAATTGAAAGTCTTGCAGCAGTTTTTAATGATGAATATGATACACCTTCTCATACTGTTTTTTAATGATGAATAGATGATCACACCTTCTCATACAAAAAAGGTTTTGCAAACATGAGAATGAAAAAAGAAAGATTTTCGAAAAGAGACAGTTACACCATTATTTCCAATCCTATAGCTGGCAGCCACAAGCAAGTGGAGTGGTGAATGGTATCGAGGACACCCCACTGACACAACCAACCAAAAATCCACCTACTACACAACGCTTTACCCATCCACCGTTGAAACCAATCCTACTGTGCAACACAAGGTCATACATAACACCGAAAAAAGAACCCAAAAACCTAGAAAGCCACACGCCCACAGTCTTTAAGAGTTCCTCAGTCCAGTGGCCACTCCACACGCATAGGATGCAGCGAGGCTGACCATTGGAGGAGAGGGGAACATAGTGTGGTAAAGAGATGCCACTGAGCTTAGATGCTAAAGCAGGACATTGGTAACATAATAGGCACCCACAATCGCACGGTAATCTACCTAATGTCTACCTTTTCGCTCTCCGCAGGAATGGTTCAGGTTGGATTCTCATATGCCAAGAAGCCAGGGCGATACCATTGCTCCGACTAGGTCTGAGAGGGTCCAACCACATTATTAAGCCATAATCACCTCTCCTACAGGAGTACACATCACCATGGAACGTGTGCTGAGGGCAAGACGAAAACTTACGCCAACATGGATAAGTGTACAAAACTGTCGACAGAAGTTCCTTGACTTTGGAGAATATAAAGGATGCTCAAGCTTTAGAAATTAAAAAGTTAAAAGAAAAGAGTTAAGAAGCTGGAAAGAAAGATAAGTCAAAGAACTCCCACAACAAAAATAAGGTGACAAGCAAGAGTTGAGTCCTCTAAAGAGAGTTTGGGTGAGAAGGATGCATCCAAACAGGGGAGGAATAGTGACAAAATTGAAGAACTTAATGTTGCTGAGGATGAACATATGTTTGAGTTATCTGATTTGGCTAGTACAGAGATAATTGTAGATCAAGAAGAGACTATTAAGCTTGTGGAAGATAAAGGTAGTGCTAAAAAAGGTGTTGGTACTATTAAAGATAAAGATAGTACTGTTGATCTAGTTACTACTGGTGGTGAGACAGTTACTACTGTTGTTGATGTTAGTGTTGCAGATGATGTTACTTTGGCTGAGACCTTGATGGCAATCAGAAGTAGTGCTTTTTAAGACCACGAACGCTTTGAACACGTGTGGAGTTGTTTTTAATAGAGCTAAGGTGAACCACACAACAATAACAACATAAAACCTCAACACTCAGATTCCAACAACACAATATAGGAAAAAGGCGTCATGCAAGAGCCTGTGAAACCAATGAAAGTGAAAGGCAAAGATCAAATTGAATATGATGTTGATATAGCTCAAAGACTTCAAGTAGAGTTAGATGAAGAAGCTAGGCTTGAAAGAGAAAAGGAAGAAGGAGCTAGTAATGCTGCATTGATTGAAGAATATCCGTGTTCACTAAACGCAAGACACTAAAGTCGCTGACTAGAGCAGTCATATTCTGAGAGAGTTGATACCTTCATTTATGATACGGGATTATAGAAACTGCATGCTAGGCCACTATACGGGTTTATGCATGTTCCACTCGTTATCATGATGAACAGTTTGTTTTTTTTTTGTCTTTTTGCCGACCATCTTCACCAATGGACTACCATTACCGCATGTCTTGATGGAATTTTTCAGTTACCAGTTTGAGTTTCGTTGTAGACTCGTGGTGCCACGCTCTCAACATGCGGGGGAGTGTTAGTAATTTAATTTCTAAAAGGATGGAAACAGTTAAGAGTAGTCAAGGTGTACTATGGCCCATCATCTAGATTATTCATTTGTACCTATATATGTATTACAATTTGTGTATTAGGGAGGATACGAAACATTATGGTTTAAAATTATAAGATTTACGTTGAGTGTTTAGACTTGTTTGGGAGCGAATTTCTGGAGCGATTAACGAAGGATAAAGTTGTAGCCTTCCAACAACTTATTAAATATCAATATATGACATTGCTGTGAAACTATGATTATGTGTATGTGTGTATGTTAACTTCTGTCGACTATTGAAGATCCAAGCTCTTAACTGCAAATTTGCAATTATCTTACGAGCCAGAAAAGAAATTTTTGTCAGGCAACAAGACAGACGAGCAAAGGAACAAACCACACTTACCAAAGCCAGAAACAACGAAAGGAAAAAGTGGACCCTACATGAAGTCATATGGCGATAAATAGGTACACAGATTTCCAGGGTAATAGCTTGTTAGTAATCAATACATGTTTTGACAAATCTTACAAACAGGTAAATGAATTTTGTATCCTATGGAACACTGAATCACAGTGAAAGAAGGTTGTGTACAGCATATAAGAAAGCAAAAAGTCTGTACTAAAGAACAAAGCATGCTTGGATGAGAAAATGTAACAAAAAAGGAGACAAAAGAGGTAAAGGTGATGCCGAGAAAGCGCAGAGCTTAAATGCTTATGTGGATGATAGTTCCAGGTGATGACAAAAGCGTCAATATTGAATCTTGTGGCTACAAAAATCCAATAGGATGACTCAGAAGACACAACATTCTATCAGAAGACATTGCTAATATTAGATCATTGCAGGTTTGGACAGAAGTAGACCAAACTTACAAGTTATCATGCATGCTTGATGAACTATATTGACAACACGATGTGTTAGATCTATACAGGCTGGTAATGGAAAGATTTGAGACAACAAGCCCAGAAGGATATGACATAATTGCTTTGGGAATCCTCCAATCACTTATTTTGAACCAAGTAATTAAGATGAAATGTAGCAAAACTCAACAGTACTACACATGATTAAGCTGGAAGTTAAATAATTCATGGAGTCATCATTATTATTGATGGATACTAGAAGTTCTATTCACATGCTGGTAGAAAAGAAATATCCTCTTACACAAGAAATGCTTTCAAGAATGTTGAGTGTGAGGTAAGCAAGAAAGTTTGATCATGAATGTAAATGGCCATTGAGCGTCTCAGATTTACAAGAGTCACCAGCTTAAGAAGTAGAAGAGTTTGAATACATCCATACTGATAATCAAGAATATGTGTTATTAAAGAACTTGATGATTAATATGATGAATAGTCAAGTTAGGGGGGATCTGTTAGGGGAATAAAAGGATTCTTAACTTTACTATTGTTGGTTCAGTTACAACTCAACTGCTAGTTTGTCGTGTTACACTTTAGCTTGCTCAAGATTGAAGAAAAGTCTAATCTTACTACTGTTAAGAGTAAATTATTAGTACACAGCCAGAACCAACTGTACTACTATGCTAAGAAGATTTCTGCTGTTTATAACTTAGTTAGTACTGTTAGTCATTTTAGGTACTGCTAAATTGAAGATGGTATGATATATTTTAGGAAATATAATGTATGTGTAGAAAAAACGGCATTGAAGCCCCACACAAGGTTCCTTGTGTATAAAAGGAGACCCTAAGAGCATAAAGTTTAGATATCTGCGTTTTCAAATCAGTCATTCATAGCTCAAGGTTTGTATAACCCTAACACTATTAAGAGTGTTCATATTAATATATTGAGGCTTAAAGTTTAGTATTATACAATCTTGTTTGTCACTGTTTTATTGCTTATTCTTCTTAGTATCATAGACTAGATTCTGCATAGTCTTTTATTTATTCAATCAAAGTTTCTACCATAGTTGCCTGGATTAATTCATACAACTAAAGGGGTTGCCGCCCCTTTATTACAAATCTATAGCAAGATTTATTTTAAAGGCCGGATCAACACTCAATGTACGAGGATCCGCAAAGTAAATATATCAAGTTAGGGTAACCGATATATGCATCACACACCTTGTGAATATACACATGATTTGCAGGAACAATACCATATATTCACAAGGAATATTACCAACACTGATCACATTGTGAGTCTTATGTAACAATATTCCTATATTGTTTAACGCGACAATAGTGACATATTTAGAATGATAAATCATTCCAGAGGACATAAACACGCAAATATAGGAATTAAAAAATTATTATATGTATGAATGACAAATAACAACGTATCATTCATTCATCAAAAGATCCCAATTATCCAAATACTAAAATAGATATGCATGAAACTAATTAGCAAGTTGAAGTCTAATGTATCCAACATTCTCAACTTTTTCTTTACAAGATATCTAAATAGTTATCTGAGTAAACTTTCCGAATACTTGTTTCAAATTCACAAATTGTGAAGAATTTGAATGCTATGATGAGTGTTGTATGTATATTTGCATACTATTGCAAGAATCATAGTATGGAAATGTGACAGTACCTTTTATGAGGTATTTAATGTCAGCAACATACCTATCTGAGACAGTCATCTTTACAGTTTCTTAAAATGTAAAGTATCCTCATTCTTTAATGAGTAATGCAACAATGCTCTTAGCTGAGCATATCTAGTTAGCAGATTTATCATAAATGATGAAATCCTACTTTAACTAGGATTGATTATTCTCTAGCATCGTGTGTACACAAGCAACACTATGCCTTATACAATTCGTAAACATTTATTTTAACAGTCATCTAAATCACCCTCAATTAGATACTGTTGCTATCAATTATCTAAACACTTTTAATTAGATGCTGTTGTTGTTAGCTCATCTTGCTCTTGTGCAAAAGTAACAACCAGTCTCATACACAATATAATGTATACATGATGAATCTTTCGTTAAAAACACAAGGTTTACATCCATGTATTAAATTATCTCAAGTAAAATATATCATTTAAGACTTGCTTTAATGATGTATTGCATTGTGTTGGACTTAATTTCCGCATATGTTTATTTCATTAAACATTCATTCCAATGTCGTTTGTTTAATTTCCTAAAATTCGCAAGTGAAGTTTCATTCCAACCTCAAGGATTAACATCTATCTTAGATGGAATGATACCTTCAATATGTTACACAACATATGAATTTGAGAAAAAATATAGTGCTCCCACTTGATGTCAGTTGTACACAGGAGTTATCTTAATTTAATCAAAATCATATTGTAATTAAACTTAAGATCTCAGCTCCTAGATGCATGATCTAATCCACAATTGGATTCTTTAATCTTGTATATTTTATAAAGATTATTTTAAACTCATAACCTTTTGATTACACACCGTCCTCGCAAAAAGGTAATCATAAAGAAAAGAGTTATAAAAACTTAATTATCATATTACAAATATAGACTCATAACCCCTTTTGATTACACATCGTCCTCGCAAGGTAATCATTATGGAAATGGTTATGAACCTTAATTTTCCATATTTCAGATTCAAGAAAATCTGTATGACAATTAGTTATCTTTATATAATTAATACGTGTAGAAAAGAAAGATTTAATCATAGTCTTGAGTAAGATTAAAACTCTTATCATCAATCAGGCATTAACTCGTATACAATCTTGTCCTTATGAGTCCTTTTTTTCAAAAGAAACTCATTCTCACCTCACATTTTACTATTTGGTGAAAGATCAATTAATCTCAAAACATTGATTGTCTTTTAAAGACTGCATCTTGTCATTCATATTTCTAAGATATTTATCAGATCCAAGATGTGATAAATCATCTTATTAGTTAAGATGTTTATTAGGACCCTCTAACTTATATTCCTCAGCATTGATATAAAATTATCACTTCATTGATGAGGCATCCCTACGAATTTATGAATGAGAGTTACATTATACTTTGGTTCGACATTTTCATGCTAAACCTTAGTATGACATCAGCAAGTGAATTTAGAAGGTTATGTATTTTATTCTTGAATATCTTCAAGATCTATAGATGCTCCCACTTACTTTTGTAAGAAGAGATACATCTCTAAATACTAAGTATTTAAGCAACAATGAATTGTTCTTTAATTGGGAAATACAAAATACATTTTATAGTTCTCCTCTTTAGCTGGTTAATAATATGCTTCATAAGATATTAACAAATTTCAAAACTTTAATCAAGACATAATGGGATTCATCCC